>JANHZU010003184.1:187872-198809 GCA_032468055.1 Acrochordus granulatus | reverse complement strand
TCTCCTAGAACTATAAATTTTGAAATTGTCTCATCTTTAAATTTGGGGCATCATGGTCTAGTGGTTAAAGACACTGGGCTTGTTGGCCGCAAGTTCGGCAGCCCAGGTTTGAGACTCAGGCTCCATGCAACGGGGTGAGCTCCCATCATTCGCCCCGGCTCCTGCCCACCGAGCAGTTCGAAAGCATGCAAAATGCAAGTAGATAAACAGGTACCGCCGAGATTGGTGGGAAGGTAACAGCATTCCATGCACCTCAGTGTCTAGTTACGCCGGCCGTATGACCATGCAAACGTCTTCGGGCAGTGAACGGAGATGAGCTATTCGGCTATGAACGGAGATGAGCACCGCCCGTAGAGTCGGGCATGACCGGCATTTACTTTCCATCTTCAAATACTGCACACCGTATTATTCCTTGCAAAATAAAACTGTTGGAACTGCTCCAATAATAATAACAACAACACTAAAAATGTCCAGTTGATCCATGTGGCTGACCTATCGGGATCTGTTTTCCTAAGGCAGCAAAAGGCGACTCCGATACTATGTCAATTACAGCATTTCAGGAGGTAGGTGAGAGACCATCTATAAATGCTTGTCCCGTCACCTATGCAGAGTTGTACTCTCTCCAAAGATAGGCGCTTTGTAGCGTCCTGTTTTAAGGACCTTTGGGATGTCCCCGGCGCGTGTCATTTGGCCATGACCTCTATCGATCTTCTACCATGATTGCATTTGCAGGAAACTGGCAGCAGCGTGTACGACCACGCTTGTATCGCTATACGGGATTTTCATAACATTAAATTACTTTAATCAGCTTGATGTGTGGCACTGCAGGAACTTTTCGAGAAAAGCTGTGTTGAGATGCTTAATGATGGTGCAGTGGCATCTGAATAAAAGGATGATTAAACAACAGTAGGAAATCAATAAAGACGCTGCCATCAGAGATCTATTTCGGTGGTTTTCTTTTCCAGACAGAGCATAATGATATATAGATTTGGCTTTTGGAGCATGACTTGCTTGCTGAGATACAAAAGACCTAGTTGGCAACGTAATAATTTCAGCCCCTAAATAAGTTTAATATTTTTTTTTAAAAAAAAAGAACAGTTATTCTGCATTTGCTTGGGCATACAAATGCCTACATTGTTGCTGATGGCCGATAACCCTGAATAGTATTCGACTTCCTGCCAACCAGCATCCATAAATATTATGGATTTCTGTGCATAATAATCCTCCTGTGATACTTAGTGTATTAATGAATTGGAGCAATGAGCGGCATTTGGAGTATAATTGAGCTTATAAAGAAACACAAATATTAAATAAGTAGATCTTTAGAAGCATGGGGAACTCTGCCAGATGAATATAGAGGAATGCCTTAAAAGCTTGGCCAGGAAATTACTTTTCCCAGAGGTCCATTTTGATACTTTTACTTTTGATAAGTAAAAGATAATGAATCACGATAATGTGACTGATCAGAACCGGGAATCATGATGGAAATCTTGCTGAAAGTATCGATTTTGTGCGCCACAACTGTAAACAAGGCAAATTCTATGCATGGGAAAATCAGAATATTAATTTAAAAATAACACCTCTAACACTTTTACAAATAGTCCTCGACTTATGATCACAATTGGGACCAGAACCTCCATCATTAAACGATGTGGTCGTTAAGTGACTCATCGCATGACTATGCCCAATTTTACTAGCTTTTTTGCTGCAGTTGTTAAGCAAATCAACGTGGTCGTTAAGCAAATCTTTTCCAGATTTTTATTATAAGCCGCCAAGACACAGCAACCGTTGGTAAATACATTCAGGTTGCCAAACGCCCAAGTGTTTATCACATGTCCACAGGGACACTGTGACAGTCATAAGTGTGAGGATCAGTCATAAGTTACCGTTTCAGCACCTTCATAATTTCAAATGGTCACTAAAAGAATAGTCATAAGTCAAGGATCACCTGTATATCTCATTGAGGCTATGGAATGCTCTCCTGTGAGTCAGACAGGAGAAGGACCACTTATATATATTAAATTGCTGACCATTTGGCAGCAGAACATACAGGAAGTCCTCAACTTACGAACAGTCTCTTAGTGACCATGTGAAGTTATGATGGATCCCTCAAAAGCTACTTACAACCTGATTTTGAAGTTACGATGGCTGCACATACACTCTCCCTCTGGACACGTCACCCCATTTTGGGCACCTTTATGGCTGTTTGCTGCATTCTGCAGTCATGTGATCATGTTTTTAAACATTTTTTACCAATTTCCAGTCTATTTCCAGTTTCTAGCAAAAAGCATCCTGGGATAAAATGGATTCACTTAACAACCATGACTTTCGGTTAATGACCATGCCATTCACTTCACAACCATTGAAAAAAATGCCAAAAAACTGGGTCCAGGTCTCGACTTATGACCATAATTCTGGGTGTAAAGCAAGGACCTGTATTCAGAATGCGTATCCTCCTGATTAAAATAACGAGACAATTTCATAGCAGACAGTAGGTAAATTCACAGAGAATCAGGCTATTCAAGGCTGATATTTATTTAGGTTATACGTTGTGCTTCCTCTGGAAACATGGGCGGCATGCTTTGAACATCAGCTTCTAGGGAGCAGTCGTGGAAGAGGGTGATTGTGCTCCTGTCTGTGAACGCATCGGTGATCCCTTGCACAGAGGAAGGGGACAGGGGCTGTTGGTTAGATCCAAGAAAGCTTGCTAATATTCCTGCATTTTAAGACATCAAGCCACATTCCTTCCAATTAGCTAGTGCAGGCATTTGCCTTAAAAGGCAACATTGCGTACCCCGAAGTTTCAGGCAGAGATCTTTTCTTTTCATCATTTGAATGGGCTCCTTTTAACTTGAATCGCACCAATCTGCGTGCTTTTTGCTCTGTCACACTGCTCTCTGTTACTACCCATACGCTTCCACTCACTCTGGGCTGTAACTCAATATGGGTAGAAAAAGAGAGTTCGGGTAGCCATCGCAGAGGTGTCTAAAATATGAATAGGGAAGGGGGTTGTCGTTGTGTTTTTTTGCTGCATCTCATATTATTCGAGCTTCCAAGTCCCCCGGTGAAGTTGACTGGCCGTTGTTTTTGGATGGGTGAAGGAAGTTCAGCGGAAAGCGAACATTATGGAATTTGCTGTTAAAAGATGCGGTGGCAACTAAAGCGTCAGTGCGTTCAGCGGACGCTTGCTCAGGCGTTCAGTGATGCGTCAATTTAATTGCTTCTGCTTCTGCTCAGGCTAACTTGATCCATGAAGATATCGAAAGTGCAATCAGCGATAGCAAAGGAGGGAAACCAAAGCAGCGACTCGAAACCCTCAGGTAAAGCTGGAGCCTTGAACTTGTGAATTCTCTCTCATTCCAGGCAGGGGGTACATTAGGAAGCTGGTCATGCGGACAGTCTGTTTGGCCTGTGCAAGTGACACAGATGCGCTCTGAAGGAGTGGTTTGGGCTGCGCGGGAACACGGTGCGCTCTGACGAAGCCAAGGGACCAGCCCATTTATCTCCACAAAGGAATTCAAGCGGCCTCGCATCATTTCAGACGGGTGGTGTCGGAGAAGGCTGGCTTCAGCTTTCTCCCCAGTACGTTGGCTGACGTGCTTCCAAGTGTGCACGTAGTTTTGGGATTGCACGTCGCGTCTGCCAGAGCCACACAGCTGGGCACGCTGACGCTGCCTAGCATTGCTGAAGCGGCTCAGCACGGGAGCACTTGAAGCAGCTTTGAGTGACGCTTGATCCAAAGCTTCCTCCAAGCTCGGCATCTCTTCAGAGCTTCGCGCAATCCTGCCGCATGCAACAACTGAAGCGGTTGACTTATCGTAGGGCTTGCTAAGACCTTGAAAAGGAGAATATATTTCCTCAGACACTGAGAATGGGCTTCCTATTTCAGCTTTCATCAGCTGGATTCAGGGATACTGTTTCATTCATTAGTCAATTAATATATTTCCCGATTCACACAATACGTTGAGTGATAAGTCTACCCTACCACTTAGGTTCTCGCAAAACTCGAAGCCATAGTCATGACGTTTTTCGCAACTGGCATGTGTAGACCAGGCTTCATTAAAGAGAAGGCCTTGAAATATGCAATATTGGTGCCTGGTTGGTCACAGTACAAAGAGACTTTTGGTCTCGTTCACGATGGCTTTATTCTATTCTAAAAGATCCAGAAGTGACTAATTAAGAAATTCCCGTGGGAGAACCACATTGGGTTTGCGAAATTATTAAATGCCTCTCTCTCTCTCTCTCTTTCTCTCTCTTTTTTTGCCAAAGTAAAACCAAGCAAAAACTACCCAGCCAGGTGGCATGGAGTGGCTGTAAAATGTGCTCCTCCAATTCTTTACAACTCGTGCTGTTCCAAGAGAGAAGATGATTATTAGTCAAATCCCTTGAAAAAGAACAGTTCTTGTAAAGTATAAATAAGAGCGCATTGTAACATTTCAGTCCAGTTTCTATTTGTGTTGACAAGCCAGCCCATTTTCAGAGCTGTGCTTCCTGGAGCCATTATCGAATTCTTTGTGGCTCCTTTCTCTGCATCAGCCGCAGGCTCTTTAAAACAAATCTCCACCCAGAATCCACTGTTGACATTTTATGGATTTTTCACCCCTGTTATTGAAATCCGAACTTCAGTAACAAATGTCCCTAGCTTTAGGAGGGCAGAAAAGTTCAGTGTTAAAAATAGTAAAGAAATAAACATTTCTTTTCGTTTCCTTGCGCTGGTTGGGCTCGTCCCAGTTCTGCTCTCTTTGCTGTACGTAGTCATAAAGCGTTGGCAACGTTTCTTGACACTAATCAAATGAAATGGGTTGTATATTTTTATGCAGTTCTGTTGTTTAAAAAAAGGTTGCTGTGCTATGGAAGCAGGTAAAACTTAACTGTCCCAAAAAGAAGGTGGATGAGTGGACAGATGGACAAATGTTGCTACAGGCCACTTCCAGCAGAAACTGATGGCAGTATAAACTGAGATAGAACAAACAGCTGAAACAAGTTATTTCATTTTCCTGGTGTTTCGGTGTTGAATGATGATCTGTTTCCTATCTAGGATGATTTCCAGATCAGAGCACGCCATTCCTCCTCCTCCCAGAGCTCCAGCTCCAGTCCCTCCAGGGACCGTCACTCAAGTGGATGTCCGGAGCCGAGTGGCCGCTTGGTCCGCATGGGCAGCTGAACAGGGAGATTGTGAGTGTGGCCAAAAGTTTGAAATAAATTTGTGACTCAAAGGCTCTGGACTTCATGGGGCCTTGGATTAGGACAATATGGCTCGTTACATGCAGTGAATGTCCTGGCAGAATAAACAAAGTACTCCCCTCTCATTTAGTTCATGTTTCAACATTTTTTTAGTTTACTTTTTTAATATTTTGTCCCACGGATGGGAAGTCGCTCCGTGGTGTTCGTTCTCGAGCACGACTAGATTGTTGAACAAGCAAGCAGGTAGTCAGATCAGGAAATGTAGAAAGGCAGAATTTGACAATAAGACAAAGAAGCCGTGCCAAGACTATTTTTGTTTTTTGAAGTTTGAGCATAAAATAAGGTATCAGACCAAGTCACAGTCCCATAAATGGTAACCAGGATAAGATTAAAAATATATAGCCAGGGGTTGAGGCGGGAAAAGGTAAGCCATAAATGATTACTGACATAGCATTTCCAGTACTAGCTGTTTAGAACTGAAATCTGACCATGTTTTGATTGTCACTCACTAAGCACTTCAGAAGAAGTTCATTTTTATTAGAAATGGTTCCTAATTAGTGTTGAGTAACAATAGAGTCTTGAGATCTACTCCTGAAATGCATATTTTCTGGGATTGCACAGTATATTAAATCACAGACTTAGCCAAACAGGCCAGGTTCAAATAGCACACTTAGCTAAAAAATGGTTGGATACTTTGTGGTTCATGTGTATACAGCCACTATATTGCTGGGCATGAACTAACAGATGACTGCATTCCTTAAATCTTGGTAGGACTTTGGCTTAATGATGCTTCCTAGACCTTTGTCCCTTGTGACAGAGCACATGCTTTGCAGCACAGAAATCTCACATTCCTTTCTAGGCTTCTCCATATCAGTGGCTCTCAGGCAACTAGGCCAGAGAAGACCTGAACCTAAAATCATCTCTAAAAATAATTTATGTCATCCAAATATGGAGCATCATATTTGGATGATATAAATAAGGAAATTAAAATTTGTTTGCTGGCAAAAATTAATAAGAGCATCATCCCAGTTCGTGTTTAAACAATAGAAACACTTGTGGATTTCTTTGCAAGAATATTAGCAAGACAATATGATTTGTAGCCCTAGCAAGCTAAGTGCGTATTTCTGTATTCAAGACAGGTTATTGTTATATGTTCAGGATTACTACAAGTCCTTATGCAGAATGCTTCCTATGTTCCCCCAATGTCTGACATTCCTTGAGATGTATAACAGAGCCAAGGGCTTCTTCTATGATATGGGACATATATTCTGGGTGACTCACTTGGCCCTGCTCTCTTTTTCTAATTCCAGGCAATCACATTGCATTTTCAAAACATGTGAATGTGAATGTTTTGTTTCAGCTTTCATAGGCTGGATTCAGGGATACTGTTTCATTCATTAGTGAATTAATATATTTTCCAATTCACACAATACATTGAATGATAAGTTTACCCTACCACTTAGGTTCTCACAAAACTTGAAGCCATAGTCATGACGTTTTTCTCAACTGGCATGTGGTAGACCAGGCTTCATTAAAGAGAAGGCCGTGAAATATGCAAGGACTAAAACTTCCATGATACCTGACCCACACTGATCTATTGAACTGGGAGAAGCTGGAAATCACAGCACTGATAAAGAAAATATCTTCCAAATCAGGCATTGTTTGTTGCATGTTGAATGTAAGACTCTCTTCTTTCAATCAGAGAAAAATCAGTCAATCTTAGTACGTTGTCCAAAAATGGGCATTACATTTTTGAGAAGCCTTGGTGAAATTGGTTGTGCAATCACAGCCGCTGGGTCTCTGCTCCATGGAAGTTTCTCCTCATTTCTTTGTTTCTTTAGGTGAGAAACCAAAGCAATACCATGAGCATGAAGAAACAGCTGATATGATGGCAGCCAAGATTGACAGAGATGTTGTAAGTGGCAGAAGAGATTGTGCGTGAGAGGTTTTGGCGTTCCTCAAACTTGGTGCAGCATTAGATATTATCATTAAGTTCCACTCAATTTGTTTCCCCAACAGTAAATTTCAGGGCTGTGAAACAGAAAGACATTTAATGGTCACTGAGCCTATTTATTCCAAAAATTCCACCTAGGATGCCCAAAATGTCAGTTATGGAGAGGAACCATCTGCCACTTCCGAGCTTTCCTTCATGCTGAGCTTCTGCTCAGTATTTACTGATCTTGGAGGCTCCCCTCCCTCTTCCCTAATGAGCAACATGCCTTTTGGAGCTCTTATGGAAGAGACTTTTATTTTTTTCTCAGTCAAATTCCAGCATCTCCCATTGGCCTTTGATTGCCCCCTTGAGGTTTTCATGTTTATAGGTCTGGCCAGCAGTGGGAGGCAAGCTATCTTTTCCCAGATTGCAAGAAATGTGTAATGTTGTGATTTGTGTTAACTGATGAAAACCTTGATGAAAATCACAGCAGGCAATGTTGTGATTTGTGTTAACTTCGATGAAAACCAAGTTTTTTAGCAGTCAAGAGCATCTAAGAGGAAGGCATAGAATCCTGATTTGCATAATTTCTGGTTAAGTTTGGGAATGTGTGTCTGCTTTTCATGCTTTGTGTTTACTAGGCAATCTGCCCCTGCCAAAATTTCTGCTTAAAGTGTGAAACAACCCTGGGAGTAAGATGAGAAGTACTTCATTCAGTTGTGTAACAACTGCAGGGTGGTTTGTCTGATACCCTCTCAGAATTAAGGAATGGCTGTGTGGAGAGTATTAGTAGAGATAGGGAAGAGCGAGGTGGAAGATTGTAAGCCTGACAAGGATGTTTAGAGTATGGATGCGTAGAGGATGTATGTGGGTGGTTCCACAGGATATTAGAACTGGAAAGACCGAAGTACTGCACTACCTACTGCCCAGAATTACATGACCACTGAATGTACTGTGCAGTCAACAGGTGCAACGCCTGGGGGTTCAGCTCCCATTAAAGCAGGGGTGTCCAGCCTTGGCAACTTCAAGATATGTGGACTATGCTGGCTGAAGTCCACACCTGTTAAAGTTACCAAGGTTGGATACCCCTGCATTAAAGAGTTGGACGTGGAACATCTACGGAGGATGCCTCTGTCTCAAGAGTTCCAATTCACACAATAGGTTAGTGTAGTGTAGTGCTCCTACTGGACATGTGGCTAATATAACATCTAATAAGGCCCTCTCTCCATCTTAAGGGGATGAGGCCCAGACTAACAAAAATCCAAAATCTCTTATATGAGAACATACGGGGGGGAAAAGGAAGGGGAACTTGCATAACTTTTTTAACACTAAAATAATAAAAGTTCTGTCTTGGACACTGGTTTTCATATTAGAACTTATCACAAGGAGCTTCCCCAGCATCTGCCCTGGAAGATTTTTGCATGTTGTTGATCATCCTGAGAGCATATTATTTTTTGGGGGAGGGGGCACCTAAGATGATTTGGGAATCTTTGTGCATGTAGGGTGCTACCACATGAACTGAGAATGCAGCCTCTGTTTGACAGTAATTCCCTTTTGCAGAATTGGATTTCAGAGAAAGTTCAGCACAGGCAGAGAAAAAATTGGCCTGTCATTACTGATCATTTATTTCCAAAATTCCTGATAAGTCTTTAAAGGGTAATAGGATTCCCATAGCAAAGACAGTTGAAATCCCACTACCATAAATAGTAGCATGGTGCAGTTTAGTTGTGTTTCTTGTTTTGTTTTGTTTGGTGCCTTCAGATCAGTTTTAGACTCCTGACGACTGCCTGGACAAGTACCTGCAGTTTTCTTGACATGATTTCAAAAATGGTTTGCCATTGCTTCCTTCCCAGGGCTGAGAGAGAGTAGCTGGCCCAAAGTCACCCAGCTGGCTTTGTGCTAAGGCAGGGCTAGAACTCGTGGTCTCCCAGTTTCTAGCTTGATGCCTTATTATTATGGTTGCTTAACCATAAGCAACGTAAGCCAGGTGTTTACATTGGATTTGACATACCGAGTCCTTCCCAAGGACCTGGGATCTGCAAATATTCTTATTTGATGGTATTAAAGGTTTCATTGCAGGATGTAAGATGATCCAAGTAAAGCTGCCTTTTGCAATTGACTGATGGTGATTTGTCAATGCTGATAGTATTCAAGTGGTGCTCCAATTATTTTGGGATTATACCCAAGGCACCTATTACAATTGGTACTATCTTTGCTATGTTGTTAATATTATTATATAATATGTAATATTTTAATATCATTATGGTTGTTACCTAATCATTTCATTAGGTTTACAATGAATTTTTCCCCCATCTCCTCCTCTTCCTCCTCCTCCATTTTATTGTAATTAGAACTTCCTTAGAAATAATGTTTAAGATAATCCACTGTGTGCTTCCTGGATGATCTGAGAGTTGAACCTGGGCTGCTCAGGCAATCAGGACTCCCTGATTTAGGTATAAGAACAGTGACCATCCAGGGATTGTCAAACCATCTCCAACAGTTTCAACCAAGTTGCTATACTTCTGGAAGTTATATTTCAGCAGTATCTGGAGGATTACACATCCTTTCTCTTATATTTATTATGGCCCATGAATCAGAAAAGGAAGTTGATAGAATAAGGCTAAGATATATATTTGGAGCCTATAGAAACTTAATTCAGGAGAGAATAAAAAAGAAGGCAGGTTAAGCAGTAACTTTAGACCTATATTTGGATGTACCTTGTCACTTTCACTTACACAAGGGGATCACTTGCTCTTTGTAGTGATGGCTTAAAATACTTTAAGTGGCTCCATCTTCTTATATCCATAACAATCCAACTGTTAAATAGAGCAGAAATAGTTTTATAAGTTCATAAATAGCTTGCTATAAGATAAGGCTAAAAAAAGGTCTCCCTAGCAGAAAGAATGAAGTTAAACCAAGATCTTGTGTGGGAAGAACTTACTCAAATAATTATGCTGAAATCTGAACTGAACAACAGCTTTTATTGATGCTAGCTTTAGAACAAAGGAGGAACTACAGATCTAAGTGATATGGTAATAATCAGCCTATTAATTTCACAAAGTGTCACTTTCTGTAGATAAATGTGCAGGTTGCCTGCAATAATTCTTGTTCTTTACAACTAATGGTACGACATTTTGGGTAACGTTCCTTGCATTTATAAATGACACCCACTTGTATTTCCTTTAGCAAATCCTAAATCATATTTTGGATGACATTGAATATTTTGTCACCAAGCTTCAAAAAGCAGCAGAAGCTTTTGCAGAACTTTCCAAGCGGAAGAAAAGCAAGAAAAATAAGAAGAAAGGACCAGGTGGTAAGGAATAGAACCATTTTTTAGTGGTTTTCTGATCACATTTCACTTTTTGAACTGTTAAAGTTCCTCTATTTTGTTAAATAAGTAGTTGCATTGGGTAGAGTTCAACAGGCTCTAACCATTTGGTCATTATCTATTTGTACACTCCAGTCTTGTTTTGGGCCAGAATTATGCTTAATACTTGGCTAATGTTAAAAAGAATAGGCAGCTGATCTCTTGTCTATTCTTTTCATTCATATACTCAGTAGAAAAGAGAAATGGAGTATGAATCAACATTTAGAAAATGCAATTTCGGTGAGGCAGCCGCCCTGAGTTAAGGTTAGACAAAAGAATTAACTTTTGGTCTAAATAAAGGGTGTGTAAGTCTGAAGCATGAAATTTTGTGAAACATCCTGTTTCAAGTGTGGAATAGGCTCTTTCGAGTGTTTTGGAAGTACAGTGGTGCCTCACAAGACGAGATTAATCTGTTCCGGAAGAACGCTCTTAGCGTGAAATGCTCGTAAAGAA
>JANHZU010003184.1:174728-185508 GCA_032468055.1 Acrochordus granulatus | reverse complement strand
AGCCCCAAACAGCCTTTGTTAGTTCCTGAATATTTCTTTGCACGGATCATTCATTTCCTCATATCTAATCAAGAATCCTTATTTATTTATGGCTTACATTTAATTCTTTTTATCTGCTCCTATTGCTTCTAGATAATAGTAGAATAAAGGGAGAAAAAAATACCAGGAATGAACAAGCATTCCTCATTTAAAAGATAGGCTTTGGTTTGTCCAGAAAACTATGGCTTAAATAAATCCTTATTTATTTTCAGAAACAGTTTGATTAGACTGAATAGATTAGATTGACTAGTATTATCTATAATTTATGCACACATTTGTATAAATGCTGTATGAACATTGTTGGATTTTAGATGGCTTATAAGATACAAATGCAATTTTATTTTATTAGTAAATTTAATAATAAAATTACAGCAGGAACTGTGTTTGAGATATTTCAAATGTCATTTTGTATTGCTGAACTTTGTTCTAATAAGCTTCCTTCCATACTCTCCATTTTTACCTTTTATAGGCTAAATTAAAGTCACACATCCAGAATCCCAGTGCACCTGAACTAATTCACTTTCTGTTTACTCCCCTAAATATGGTAAGTCTGAAATATTACTTAATATCTAGGGGCTTGGTTTATTTGTGCTTCAAAACCTAATCCACTATGAATTTGCAGTGTTGAAGCAAAGGGTGTGCATCATGGAAATAAAAAGCTTATTTTTTATTAGCTTCCTTAAACTTCCTTACTCCCCTTCAGATTGAAATAAAAAGCATTGTCTATTTTAAAAACCGTATTGGTATTTTTGGGAATTTTACCAGTTCCAGTGATTCTGTTTGGCCAGAGTAGCCAATTGAGAAGGAATTTGAACTCGATTCCAAAGTTCAAAATGCATGTTCAAGTTGCAGAGTATAGGTAGTCCTCAACTTTTGGAATTTTGGTCACAAGTCAGAAAATTCTTTAAGCCTAGAATTTTGATTCTAAGTCATTGTGGTCATAAGTCAAATCACTCATGACCAGACTCAATTTTACGATCATCTTTAAGATGGTCATTAAACAAGTCACCTTGGTTGTTAAGTGAAGTATGTGATTGTTACCAAATCACATGGTTGTAAGTTTGAATCCAGCTTATCCAATGGGGGCTGGTTTTTGCTGGGAAACAGCAAAAAATTCTCAAAATGTGGTCATCACATGACTATGGGATGCTTTAACCAGTCATAAATGTGACCTGGTTGTTGTGCTTGAAATGTGATCACTTGACTGTGGGAGCGGTGTGGCACTTGTAACTTCAAGAATGGATCATAAATGTTTTTTGAATTTATCATAACTTCAAACGGTTAAGTGATTGGTTGTAAGTCAAGGACAACTTGGTATGCATGGCAAAGGATCTTTATCTTTTTTAAAATATATGAAAACAAGGACTGAGTCCACATCTACATTCGTTTGGAAAGAAAACCAAAACATTTCTTTTTCTGAATGGCATTTCACCCTGTAAGGGATTCTGCTGTGCTTGCATGAAAGAAACAGAAGCAGTAACAATTACCCAAGAATTAGTAAAAATAAGAAACTGCCACAAACTGAGATGGACCCGTTTAGGTTGGTATCTTTTACTCTGACTTTCAAGAAAGAGTCCTTGCCCATCTTATTTGGAGATTTGAGGGACTGAATCTATGTCCTTCTGCACTGCAAGAGGGCTCATCTCCATAGGAACATGTTGTTAATTGTACCAACTCCCTCTGCTAAGTAACAGGGCATTTATTCTCACTGCCTACCACTACTAGCTCTTCTCTACAAGCAACCACATTATCTCCATGTGCATTTATTGCTTCTCGCAGGTAGTACAATCGACAGGAGGTCCTGAGCTTGCTAGTACAGTGCTCAGCCCCCTTTTGACAAAAGACACCATCGAGTTCTTGCGCTGCATTGTCACAAGTGAGGAAGGACAACTCTGGGTATCTCTAGGTAATGCATGGACCAAAGCCAGGTAACATTTGGATTGAGTTGAATGTAATATATCTGAACTTCATGGGCATATTTTCCTCTTCCCCCCACCAATGTGCACATGCTGTGTAAATCCAAAAAAACCTCTTTTATTTTCTTCGGTTTCTTAATTCAATTATTAAAGTTTTGCTTTCCTTTTATTTTCCTGATGCGGGAATTCAGAAGCCTCTTAGCAAGATTCCTTAGGATGAAGAGGCTGCTTATATTTTGCCATTGTTGGTTAATTGATCATATGGCTCAAAAGCCATTTTGAGCAGATGCTCGCAACTTTTATAAGGAAGAACTAATCAGGTTGGTTGAGGAGAGACACAAGTCAGTGATCATAATGGCATGATTCTCAGCCTGCGTTAAAACGCACCCACACAGTTATGTACATGGATAATTATAGCCAGTAATAAATTTTGAAATGCCAATAGAAGTGAATATTTGTAGCTCAGGGTTGAATTTGGAGTGCTAGGTGCTCGTCTGAGCTTGGTTGTTTACTTGCAGATGTTTCATTACTGGTAATGCACCAGCAAATAAACAACCAAGCTCAGAGAGCACCTAGGACTCCACTGATTTTGAAATGATTGAATTGTTGTAAATAGATCCATTCTTGAACCTGATTATGATAAGAGACATAAGCAAGAATGTGTACAGAAGAAGGTTTTTTGCACAGGGAAAAAAAGAGGAAATCTAAAACTGTGATTTCAGCACAAGCATGTCATAAGAAAGAATTTCAATCCCAATTCTTAGTTCATGACAATAGTGGGCAGGCGGCTTCTGCATGATGCTTTTTAAACACTTGACAGGTCTAAAAGCTGAGACAACAACTCGTCTCCATGACTTTCCTTGTCCCTCAAAACAGTTCCTCTCAATTTTTTTTAATTTATTGATTTTGAATTGGCGAGAATAAATGGGTCAGAAACGAACTTCAGGGCACAGAGGTTTCCCCTTCCCTTGCCCTTTGTTGCCATTGGTTTCAGCATATTTGGTATCAATATTCTTCTATATGGAGATGATAGGAGGTGTTTTCCCAGGGCTACCATTTCAATCTGATAAGAAGAATTTCAGAGCTATGCTCAGCCCCCAGTGTTGACTTCTAAAGTCGGGGAAGTTTCACAATGCCTTGAATAAGGAGAGGATAAAGCTTTATTGAAGAAACGGCGTTTGTTACAGTGAACTTGAAGGCCAGAGCACGCTTCCCCCATTGCAATCACATATGACAGCTCTTAAAAATATCTTCCATCTTCCCATCCATGCTTGTAAATGAACAGAAGCCATGACACCACCATTCAATTAATTCTGGCTTTTCTTAAGCCTAATTGGCATTTGTCACTTTCGTTTATTTTAAGAATAATGTGTGTGTGTATAACTAGAGATTATGAAGGCAGCAGTAATTAACACAAAAGCACGATGGAATTTCTGTGCAGTGCCTCTGATAACGGAAAGAGAATCTGGCTTTCTAATGCAGCAACATTCAAGTAGCAAGAGCTGGTTGATCTCAGGGGAATATTTTTCGCTGATTTCCTGAAATAATTGTCTAGCTGGGAGTTGTTGACATCTCATCTCTTGGGAAGTATCAGTACAAGAAATGTGGAAGTATTGCCACATTTTTAATTTGGTTGTACAGATTTTCTTTTCTCATAAGTTGAGGGCAAACATCAGCATACATTCTCAACTCATCCTGTATTTTTCCTCCATTATGTTCAAGTTCTATTTCATTCCAAGGCAACTAATGATATAGACTACTGGAAATGTTTTATAATATTGTTTTGTTATATTGGAAGACTTCAGTCATAGAGGTGTTGTTGCTCAATTTCTGTCCATGCCATTATTCAGTCTTTTCAATTCATTGCTCCCCAAACACATTGGACTATAAGGCTAGGAAATTATGTGACTTCTGATATCATATATATCAATGCATTAGGTTGCAAAAGGCTGTTTGGACGTTGAGGGAAATTGTTGCCTGGTACAAGGAGATGTTGGAGCCAGTTTCCTTAGTGTTCTCTTTCTTGCTTCCAAAATACTGTTTGGAGCTACAGGCATGCCATAATTCATATGTCTCTAATCTTTCATGTATATAAGAGAGCTTGAATTCTCCTAATTCTTTGTCAGGGTTCCCTGCAGGCAATAGGATGAGCGGAGCTGTCTTCTCCAATCTGGTGTTCTCCTGATTTGTTGCATTAATGCTCCCTCCACACCCAATTATCATGACCATTAATAGCTGGAGTGACAGGAATTGCAGTCCAACACATTTGGAGAATATCAGGCAAGGAGGGCTGTCATCATGAAAAGAGAACAATCCTCTGTAATGTGTGTATGGATTGGTGTTTTGCAATCCAATTGTCACTTCACCTCAGAAGTAGAGTTTTTAAATTAATGATGTTGCCTTTGTCCTGAATGCAGAGCTGAGTGGCCCAAAGAGCAGTTCATCCCACCCTACGTACCACGATTCAGGAATGGCTGGGAGCCTCCTTTGCTGAACTTCATGGGGGCTCCAAAAGAGCAAGAGCTCAACCAGTTAGCCGAGTCTGTGGCCAATGTGGCGGAGCAGCAGAGGAAGCAAGAGATGAAAAGATTGTCAACCGAGGTATGGAAAGATTTGTGTTCTACAGTTCACTTATATCGAGGACTGGCAATTTAATCACAATGTGGCGCTTGCACAGCCCCTGGATGGCGTCTCTGGAATCTCAACATTATATAGTGTCAGCTGGCCAGCAAACCTTGCAAGCCTTCAGGTTTGCAATCTCACAAGATTTCTGGCAAAAATGCTGAACCATCATGAGGTTTTGGTCATTAAAAAAGCAAACTACTTGTCACTGTTCAGAATCTCACTCCAGCACATGATAGCACGCCATGGCATCCGTCACCTGAAAAGGCTGCCAATGCATGGCTTGTCTGGTGAAGCCCTTGAAACGGCTCTGTGATGTTTTATGGGAGCTTCTGCAGCCTGTCACCTTTTAGATGGACTACAATTCTGAGCACATCGAGAATTTGAGACTTAACGAATGTGTTGTGCGTGGAACACTTGAGCCGAGAAGCCAGGTTTTGACAAAAATCAAAAGTAAATATAACTACCTCCTTCAGAGGTTTCGGACAGTTATTTTTGATAGTGCTAGAAAATAAATTTAAATTCAACCTGAGAGGCAGAGGAGCATGTTATCATCTGCCTGACTTAGTTATTTCTTCTCTCTCTTGAGGGGAAAATGGTGTATTTTGTTTGTTTAATCCCAGACTTATTTATTTGTGTGTTAAGGTCAATTAAGTGACTTTGGTTGATCTGAAAAACTATGCAGAGTCAACTTTGACTGGTATTTGGATGGAGTTTGGCGGAGGCAATCTGGGAAATGCAGGGCCATAAACTAGATTGGGAAGTTGAAAAAAAAATTCCAATAAGCCAAACATAAACCAAGAATTTGCAGGCAATTTCACTTTTTTATGTGTATCAAAAAAGCATTTTTATTCCAAGCTATAATCAGGGTGGGACCCCATGGGACCTCATCTTACCAACAAAATATTTCCTCAAAAACCAAGACTGAAATGCAACATTTCAGTTTAAAGAATGAAACCTTCTCAAAATAAGAAAAAAAATATTATCTTTCTGTCTCATTCGCTGCTCGTACTCTATGTGCCCACATGGTTTTATATGCTCTCCATATTTTACCTATCTAAACCACTTGATCAAGTTTTTAAGGTCTCTTTCCACCCCAAAATTTGGTTTAGTGGTTAAGGCCCCAAGCTAGAAACCAGGAGGCTGTAAGCTCTGGTCCTGTTTTGGCATGAAGGTGACTTTGGTCCAGTCTCTCTCTCTTAACCATACCCACCTCACAGGCCGTTGTGGGGAAAAATAGAAGGAGGAAGGAGCATTAGATGTGTTTGCCACCTTGAGCTATTTACAGAAATCATAAAAGTGGGATATAAATAAGTAAATAAAAATTAAGGGGCGCTGTGGTGAAGATGCTGGGCTTGTTGGCTGGAAAGCCAGCGGCCCACGTTCAAGACTCAGATGCCACGTAACAGGGTGAACTCCCATTATTTGCCCCAACCCCTCCAACCTAGCAGTTGGAAAGCATGCAAAAATGCAAGTAGATAAATAGATATCATCTTTGGTGGGAATGGTAACAGCGTTCCATGCGCTTCAATGCATAGTCATGCCAGCCCCATGACCACAGAAGAGTCTTCGGACAATGCTGGCTCTTTGGCTAGGAAACAGAGATGAGCGCCACCCCCTAGAGTTGGACGCTACCGAAAGCGGAAACCTTCCCCCTTTTTTTACCTTCAAATAAAGTGAGCATGGCAGGTTTTGAAATGAGCTGAAGGAATAACCTAAGTATGTATTTAAGAGTCATATTTGCTATATAAAGCAGTAAATTACTCTGAACTTCACAAGAACCATTCTTGTTCAAGCTGCATGATGTGACACTAATGATTTTATGGCAGTAACATTTACCGTAGGCGGGTGGTGGTTTCAGTGAGACGTTCCTGTTACCGAGGGAGAAATCATTAGCATCCCATTCATTTTTAAGAACCGCTGCACCAAGCAAGGGAGAGGACCTGTAGGCATTCATTCACTCATTCATTTTGATGGGCAGGAAGTTGGTCTGTCATTGGTGTAGGCTGTCCCAACTTGCTTTGCATTATAGTTTTGCCACCACAGATGATGAATCACGCTGCTTAGTGAGATGCAATGGTAGTAAGTGGGCTTGAGGTTTATCACAGGTCCATCAGCCCTGTAATAAATATATTTTCAGTATCTTAATTAACGCAAACTCAGATCTTCCATTAAGGCAGAAACAATGTTTCCCTGACACCCTCCCCCCCAAAAAAACCAAGAAGTTCCAGAAATGTGCTAGTTTTCACAGTGTTTTTATTAGAAACGTTTTCAATTGGATCATGATGATGAACATCAGCTAGTAGTTCAAGGCAGGAAAGAGACCTGGACAACCACAGCTATGGACCTCTTAATCCAAATGCACAAATGGGGATTTTCCAACACTTGAACCAGCTTTCTTTCACCTGTTCCCTAAGATGCAGTTGGGCATAATCACCGTACTTTCCATCCAGAGACCAAGAGAGCCGGTTTGGTCAAGTGGTTAAAGCACCAGACTAGAAATTGGGAGATCATGGGTTTTAGTCCTGTCTCAGCCATGAAAGCCAGTCACTCTCTCTCTCTCAGCTCAGCTCACCTCACAGGGTGGTTGTTCTGGGGAAAATAGGAGGAGGAAGGTGCATTGGATATGTTCGCCGCCTTGAGTTATTTGTAAAAATAATAAAGACAGGATACAAATCAATAAACGTTATCTGTGAATTAGTGGACTGTAGTTCTCCATACCTGGGAGGGTTATCGGTTGGGAGAAACAAATGTGCATATATTCTTTTAATCACACCACACTGCTGATGTGCAGTAATAGATTGTGATCAGTAATCGCAGAACAATATCAACACAAAAAGCTTTCTGTCCTTGCTTTTTTATTTTTTGACTGAAATCTCATGTGATTGAATGGCAAAAAAGAAAAAGAAAATCAACGTATTCTAACCTGGAGTATTACCTCCCTTTTTATTTCAGGAAAAAAGCATCCTTGGGTGAATCAACAGTATTCATACTGCTGCCATAGATCCACTGCCTAACCCACAGAACTAAGCACCACCTTCATATCTGTTGTACGCTGCCCAGAGTTCCTCTCTGAGGGAGATAGGGTTTAAAAATGTGAAAAATAAATTAATAAATCTAGGAAGTTCTGGTTTTTGAAAAATGTTCCTCGTGTAATCTCTGCTGAGCTCCATTGTGTGTTCCCCCCATCATCTGGGAAGATGTCTTGTTAAACTGGACTTGAGAAGTTTTGTTGCAGAGACTTAGGGTCATTTTGTGATTTGGGATTTCTGGAGTAGCATCCCTTCCTCATTTACAAAGCTGGCTAATTAGTTTATGGAGTTTTCCTGTAGCAACCTGATAGATCCAATGGGATCAAATAATTTGGCAACTGGGTTCTCTTTTCCCTTCTAGAGGAGATCGTAGCTCCACATGCCAAAAGACCCCAGATTCAAAACAATACTGCTAGAGGAAAGGGTACCATGGACAAAATGTCTTTAAGGGGAGAAAGTGCTCCACCAGCCCCATCCCAGGATTTATAATTTGTTTCCCTCTGTTTAAAAAAAAAGTTGCTGCTGCTGCTGCTTCCTCCTCTTCCTCCTCCTTCTTCCAGAACCTCACAACTAAGGGTTATCAGACTTTTTTGAGATCTATTTGGTGCTTGTTAATGGACCAATGGTCTAAGATGGTACCTTGTGCCTAACCTTGCATAATATCTCACAAGGAACATTTTGGCGTATGAACAGCCTCAGGGAGGAAGTAACACATAATCCACTCTTGGCAAGACATTGGCTCCTGGCAGTAAATCTTGATGAATGCAGTGACCTGATTTTTTCACTCACCACGCTTCTAGTAGTTGCCCCCAGGAAATGCTGCCAGGCAACATTGTCATGTTGGTCCAGGTGTCATTTTCTCTGCTCAGTGGCTGAGGAATACTTGAATTCATCTTTAAACTAACAGCTCTCATTGAAAATTATGGTCTCTTTTTATACAAATGCCCATACAAAACTATGTAGCACCTGACTAGCTTTGTGTAATCCTTGTATGCTCTGCTCATCTCAGTTTCACAACTGTGGTGTGCTCTACACAGAGATACGGAAACCTTCATTCAGTTGAGGTTCCAGAAGCTGGCCTCTTGAAGAACTGAAAGAGGCATTGACATCGAACTGTCTGCCAGTTTGTTTCTAGGTGAAATACAAAGTACTGGTTGTTATTTGGGCTGCCCAGTCCTCCAGGTGTGGGTATGGGAGCCCTTAAAGCAGATGCATATTTTTCTATAATCATGCTGAATGTTAGGGTACTGACACAGGTATCATAGTTGCAGTCCAAGTACATGAAGGAATTGATTGTCAGGCCCCCAGAACCAAGACAGACCCCTAAAGTTACTTCCAAGAATCTTTATTGTTCCTCGCCTACAGACTGAAGTCTTGCCAAACTTGCATCATTAAAGGTGTAATCTGAGAATTGCTAAGGAGGAGCCATCTTAACTCTCTTTCTCCCAGCCAAACTATCTAAACTTTGCTGTCTCTTGGTCCTATGCAATGCAGCCCCTCCCTCCTGGGAATCCAGACAACATTCCACCACATTGTTATTAGTGCTTCCAAAGTTTTTTACAACTTGATTCAGATTAAGAGAATGCCTTTCAGTGTTTCCCCTTAACACCTTTGGAGAGATTCCTCTGCAGTTACCCCTTGTCTTGCCATCCCTGTAGGTTAAGAAGCCTCCTCTAATATAGTCCTAGTTCTTCAGAATGCATGCTATGTCAGATTGGGACCATGGCTTTTTTGAAATAAGGCCTAAAACATACGATGTAAAATAAACTTTTTGAAGATTGGAAGGACGACTACATTTAGTTGCCCCAAGTTTTAATTTTGTTTTCATTTTTTAAGGATTTTTAAATGATCTCAGCAGTCAGTGGTGTAATATGTCGAGTAAATAAATGTGTTTACCAATGGTGATAAGATAACAGAAATCAAACTCCCATGCCAATGCAAAGGGTATGAGAATCTGTGCGGGGGTCATCCAACTAGCTATGTTCGGAATCAGGACAGTTTTTTTTAAAGTCCCCAAAGTTGTATGTGATGTATGTCAAATATGTAAGGTTGTTTTGATCTATAGGCCACCTTTACTTCTCTTGGACCCATGTTCAGGAGTAGATGATTTAACATGGTATTGCCCACATGTTGACAAAACCATGAAATTATAATTTCCAACTTGAGTTTTTTTGGATGCAAGGAGATGGGAGTCTCATTCCATTTGTCACTCAGAACATCTGCAAGACAGCTTTTCCTTGTTAAATTTCCGTGCCATTCCAGGTTGAAAAATGGCTATGGATGCAGTTCTTCAGGTTGCAACTCTGCTGTGGTGGTTCTGCTGAAGATGGGTAGAGAATGGCTGTTCGTGATTTGCAAGACTTTATGTGATCAACAACCAATCTTGTTTGTTTTTCTTTCTTTCAGCATTCCAGTGTCTCAGATTATCCTCCATCTGAAGGGTATGCATTCAGTAACACAGCTTACAAAAGAGGGCCTCTGCCGGACCAGGGGGCAGCTGTAGCTGCTTTTAAGCAAAGTGTTAGCCGACATGTAGATAGGTAACTTTACATGGATGTCATGTGTACAGTTATGGAGAACTGTCCCAGCTGGTGGCTTCTAGGATCGAGGTGGCATTCTCTTTGTGCATCTGTTACCCCTCTGCACTGGCCATCGAAATAGAGATCTTTGTCTATGCTGGAATAAGAGTCTCTTTTTTCTTCTTTTTTACTCTGCTTTCTCTAAGTGCTGCTGACAAGTGCTCTTTAAACACACTATCACTTTAAAGAAAGATGACAGAAATGAATTGTGAACTCTGAATTGGAGCTTGGAATTTTTTCCCACTTACAAACAAGCAGTTTCCTTGTTTGTGGCCCAAGTCAACATGGAAGTGGCCATTTTCTCTGTGAGTTTACTGTTCGCTTTTGCCAAAGGAGATACAGAAAAGAGATGCTCACAGTAGCTCTCCATACAAAATTGGCCTCCATGGTGCTGAACCAAATGGAGACAGAACCACTAATAAAAAGATTCTTCTCTACCTTATTAATGGACAAGCTCATTTCTGGGTCTATGAATATATGCAGCTCAGTGTTGAACTGCTGAGTTCTTGGCATTCATGGGCTTGACTGTTTTCCTACGGACATATAAACCCCATCAATATACTATTTAAAAATATAATGATAAACAGGAAGA
>JANHZU010003184.1:160418-171048 GCA_032468055.1 Acrochordus granulatus | reverse complement strand
AAAATGCATAAAAACAGAGATGACTGTCCAGCTTTTCCAAAGATGGAGAATCCAATAACCTGCCTTGGTGGATTCTTCCACTGTTGTACAAATATTACTGGGAGGAAATTTTACCTTACATTACAATGACATCCTTTTGCAATTTATATTTATTTCTAATCCTAGTCTTCTACTACAGAGTACTACTGTACATGATAACTCAAATCATTAATCCCTGATGCGTCCTTCTCCTTTCCATATAATTTAGGATTGATCCCTAAATGTAAATCCAAACTAACGTTCATTTTTGGGATGATTCAACATGTACACCCTTGGGGGAAAAGATCTGGATCTGGAACAGCTTTGACAAGAAATCTTGGACAATATCTCTTCATGGGATTTACAAAGTAGGTTGGCAAAAAATTTGAAGACTTCTTTTAAATATCACATTTCATCCCACAGGAAGAATTTAAAGGCTGAGGTTGTACAGAGTGAAAAGAAGAAATACAAACTTGGACTAATTGACCATATATAATTTTTTTTGTTTGATGTTTCAAGTAACTTGAAATGGACATTTTGCTGAACCAGGATTTAAAAGATGATAATTTCTGCATTGTGTATAGATAAAAATTAGGCTATGGGTAGAAGAGTTGTTTTTATCTGTAACTTTAAAGTTAGTATATCAGCTTATTCTCAGTGTGATGAAGGTTGGAAGCCATTTTTTTATTATTTTCTTTTTATTTTCTCTTCTACTTTTTTGCACTTTGAGCATTTATTTTTCAAATGTTAATTTGTGTTAGTTTTTACTATATTTATTAAAATGTTAATAAAATTATGAAAACAACAGCAACATGTCCACCCTTGGGGAGTGGAATCAAACACCTTTTAGGAGGAGAATCTTGAAAAAGAAGAACCTTTCTCTTTCACCAGATCTTTTCCATTTCAAATTAGTTTTAACAGTGTTTTTAATTGCTTTTTAATGTTGTGAATATTTTTCAGTGTTAGCCACATGGAGTGCTGTATAAGCAGAAAGGTAGGCTGGAAACCAGAGTGGTCCAGCTGCTGCTATTTGGAGACCATTAATTGCTGCAGTAGAAAAGCTGCCAGAGTGGCACATGTGCCACATTCAAGGCACATGGCCTCTGCATCATTTGTCTTAAGAAAAACAGATTGTCGTGCCTGACAAAAATCAGTCAGACATGGAATGTGAAACACCAAAAACTCATTATGTTAATTGGTAGTGGCAGCGTTTGGAGCTATTAGGAGGCAAAGAGAAAGCAGGCATACTGACGCTTCAGAGGACTCTTTGTCCATGAGGAAATATTACACACTGCAGCTGCATTGGTAGGAGCTGGAGCTGCCATTCCTCCATACTACTGCATCGTCTCCCCTCTTCAAGCAAGAAGGAGATCTTCAGCAGTTTTATTAAGTGGTCAGGAATCAGACAGCACAAATCGCACTTGGAACTCTGGTTGCTGGTGTATGCTTGCACTACTGAAATGCACAGGAGACAAGAAAAGTGGAAATTGGTAATAGGATGTGAGAGTAGCCTTGGGAGCAGGAGGAAGAGTTGCATAGAAAACATATCTCTGTTTCTCTGATCAGAAAACAGTTTGATAAGAGAACTCCGAGTGGGAAGCAGGAATGTAATTCAAGAAACCGTCTCAAAATTGACTCTCCCTAATTTTCAGTAAAGGAATGGTAGGTGAGATGGAAAGCATTTTCAGACTTACCTGATTTTGTCACTGTAACCCTACAATAAAGGTAGTATTAGTACTCATAGTTTTGCTTTCCTGTGCAGATTTACTTGACAGGCTAAAAAAGACTGCCTAAAAGTCCTCTCTTCATAACTGATGCTGTGTGAAGTTGTCTGGCTGCCCATAATTTGGGAATAAAAGCAGGAGAAGAGAATTAGCCAAGAAGTAGCTCTCTGGAAAGAGAGTAGACAGATCCAGAATAAAAACTGGTAACCATAAGAAGGTACAGTCTGGGTTTCCAGGTGTCAGGGCATGAGGTCGTTTAATCTATGTCAAATAAGGCCACAAGTGTGGTTGGAAGTTCAACACTGTGTTCTTCTCATTTTTAAGCCCTCAAAGGGCCAAGAAAAGTGGAAAGATGGCTGAGGATCTGGTGACACCATTTGAAGGCATAGGACTACATTGGGTTTAGCCTCCATGATAATGTTTAAGCAGGTTTTAATAGCAGGTATGTTAAAATAAGCTTTCAAGTAGAGAATTTATAAGGGTCATAGTGGTACGAGCAGTTAAGTCGCTGGGTCTATTGGCTGGAAGGTTGGCAGCCCGAGTTTGAGACCCAGCACTGCTGTGCAACAGGGTGACCTCCTGTCATCTGCTCCAGCTCCTGCCAACCAAGCAGTTCGAAAGCCTGTAAAAAAGGAAGTAGATAAATAGGTACCAGTGGGAAGCTAACAGCTTCCATGTACCTCAGCACTGGTCACATGACTACGGAAGCGTCTTCAGACAACGCTAGCTCTTCAGCTAGGAAACAGACAAGCGTTGCCTCTAGACTTAGCCAGGATTCCTCAGGGAAACCTTTACCTTTTTTATCTTTATGTTAAAACAAGCTTTCAAGTATATAATTTAATTATTTTCTTCACAATTTTAATATCACAGGTTAATTTTGATTTTGCACCTTATTGCAAGCCACCAAGAGACCTCAATATCTAGCAATATAACCAGTTTCAATAAGTTTTTTTTTTTTTTACTTTTTTCCTAAGTGAAACTTAGATAATTATGGAATTTTAACACACATCATACAGGGACTGAAAATGTAAAGGTTGGTCCCACTGAAAACTTTGGGAATATAAACATGGACTGTTTTAATTCAGCTGAATGCTCAGAGTAAATCACTTTAAAAAGAAACAATATGCACAATAAATGGGAAAAGAGGGTATATGTGCTCAAATCATAAATCTAAAAGGCCTAGTTCAAGAGTGTGTTGTAGCTTGCACTCATCTTCTGGAAGTGTTGCCTAGATGGATAAGACCCTCTTCTGATTCTCTCTAGGCCATGATAACTCCTAGATGTCTGAGAATGGCTCAGGCACAGCTCAATGTTATAAGTTCTTGTATGGCTCTCAGCATATAATCATATGCTCCATAAAATCCATTTTAGTGGATTAGAATCAAATGAACCTTCTGGAAGATTGGAAGTCTTGTAGGAAAGCTTTCAGGTTTCTGGTTATTTTTCTTTCCTTCAGACCTGAGCCACAGCCTGAGTCAGTTACAATGTGATTGTTTAGTTTGAACGGGAACTGTGTATGACCTTATCAAAATCACTTTGGCCTTAATTTTACCTTAAAGCCTTCAGAAGGCTCCTTTCCTGAGCAGTCACATCTTCTGGCTCCATTAGGGAGGCTGCGGTGACCAGCCAGCTAGTACTTCCCTGAAGATAATGCCTGCTAGTTGACATTTTATCATTCACAGCTTCATTTGAAAGGGTGAGGAAATATTCCATGGGCAAAGCGGGTGCAGCAGAGGCGACTGGAAAAGGTTCATTCACACAGAATCAAAGTCTGCTTGTGGTCTCTGGCTTTTCAGCTGTGCTTTGTTGTGCATTCGTGAAACGGTCTGGAACTCTGGCAGGATGAGAGGATCTGCTACTTCTTTACCTTGGAGAATATGTGGGGACAGAATATTCTCTGGGGTAACCAAACAGGGAACTGATAGCTTGAAGAAGGAAGCCGGGAAAAAAATCACTTGGGCTTGAGGTTGATTTCCAAGAAATGAGGGCACGCTAGAATTTTATATTTCATTTTCCTAGGATACGGAAGTAATGCAAAGGATCAGTTGGTTCTCAGTGTATGGAATCATTTCGACTTTCTTAAATAATGCTATAATTTTAGCTGATCTTACTTCCAACCAATCACTTGGTTATATTTAAATGCATTTGCATATAAACAGTTGTTGCTTTTGAGTCCTGCTTTTGGTTTCTCAGTAGCATCTGGTTGGGCCTCTGTGGGAAAGATCCAAAGGCTGATACTTATGTTCTTAGTAAAATCTCCATATCAGCAGCTTTATAAAAAGATATTGAAGGAAGAAAAAAAATCAAAAATATCACTTCAGATTCCAGAGTCACCTCAGATTCAGATTCAAGATGGAATGGCTGTTAATTTTTTGGGATAGATGGTGCTGGTGGAGATAAGACTAGATTTGTAGAAGGAATAATTTAAGAACGCTCCAATGGTGTGTGTCTTTATCGAACTGGGTGCATTAAGAGAATTTATTTTTTAATTTTTAAAAATTACTTCTTATAGTAACAGCTACAGCACAGTTCAGCATTATTATGTAGCAAGAATTTATGGATTGCACCTACACATATAATTCATAGGTTCATCTCCAGTACAGTCCTAAATGTGTCTATTCATCCCCCCAATGAATGCAGTTCTGTTAAGGACTGTCAGGGGAAATCAGGCTTAGGCTAAACCCAGTCTAGATGGAATGGCTGTTAATTGAGAAGCCAACTGGTTGCAGAACCTGCTCAGCCTTACCTCTGGATGGGGTTGTGATCCCCCTGTAAGAGCAGATTTATAATCTTGGAAGTTTTCTGGAGTCACAGCTAGTACTGGATGGATCAAGAACCAAGGACGTTGGCATCTTTACTTGGTGAGCCCACTGTAGTCTTTCATGAAGGGGACCCTGTCAATGTATAATCATGCATTTTGTCACCTCTGAACTGGGTTATTGAAATTTGTTCTACACCAAGCATGTAGGTGAAAATTTCTCAGTCATCCAGGTGGAGCTGTGTGGAGGTTTAGTCATGACAACTGGACTTCTTTTCTTTTTGTCTTAAAAATATTTTGCTGCTCATCCAAGCAGCTGCTTCAGTCTAAGAAAAAAGTTAGTAGGGTACCTCTTCTTTGTCTTCCAAGGTGGATTCATTCCTAACTTGAATAGGCTTCTTAGGTAGACAACACATGGATGGGAGTAGGCAGAGAGTTCTTAGGATGTAAATGCCTGCATCCTCCTTTCTTGCTGTCCTTTCATATTCCTGCGTCAGCTTCAGAGTTTCTTCCCCAAATGTGTGGCAATATATTTAGTAGGTGAAGATTTCTCAGTCATCCAGGTGGACTTGTCTGGAGATTTAATCATGTTTCTGACAAAAAGAAGTCAATTGCCATGACTAAACCTCCAGACTACACCATTGGGATTTTGAGAAATGCAAGTTCCCAGCTGTTTTTTCTATTTGCTGGGCAGCTCTATCTCTTTCAATACTGAATGTTTGTCTTTTAATATTTAAAGTTAAAAAAAGTTGTTGCATTTTATGTTGGTCTCTGACTCATTAAGATTCAGGCAACTGTTAGGTAAACAAGCATCTGCAAATGTCCTCATTTCCAGCGAAAAGAGCCATCTCTCCACCATAAGGCCAGGAGAAAAAGGCTCAGAAATTCTTCATCTTCACATAGACTAGATGTATTGCTTATGTGCCATCAAATAAATGTTGATTCTTAATTACTGCATAGATAGTCTTTCTCCAGGATGATCAGTCCTCAACTTGCCCCTTCAGTATTCCAGTGGGACACCAATTGCCACTGTGATCAAGTCTCTCCATCTTGTGGCTAATCATCCTCTTCCTTTCCTCCCACTTTTCCTAACATTATGAACTTCTCTAAAGGCTGCTAGGTCTTATCATAAAGTGTCCAACATATGATAATTTGGGCCAGGTTATTTTTGCCTTGAATGAGAATTCTGGATTTATTTGTTTGGATTTTTTGGTTCCACTCAGACTATTCTGGAGGAACTTGATTTAGCTGGTTGATTGGTTGAGCTGCTGTAAGTGAATCATACTGGATTAAAATCTCAGTATTCATGTCACTCCATGTTTGTTTGAAAGTAAGCCACAGTTCAGTAGGATTTTTGATATAGTGCTATTAAACTCAGGGCATATTTCTAAGCAAACTTCCTAGCTGTTTAAATTTTTGCACATATTCTGCTAAAGATGAGGTTTTCCCCCCTTAAACAAGGAATAGTATACACATTTTAAAACATTAACAAGAGTGAATTGTTTATAAAAATAATAAAGGTAGGCTATAAATGAATTAAATAAAATTGTAAACTCACCAAGTAGCCATGGTTTACCCCGACTAATAAAATCCTAAACATGATTAAAACTAATCAAATTTAGTTCCATATATAAATCCAACTGCTAAATCTTTAATGACCTGATCGTGTTGAGTGAACAGTTATACAAATAGATAAAGAAGTTGTCAAATGGTGTGGTTGTCATCAATTATTGTATCTTTGTGCGACAGTGCACACCAAAAGAGGCAGGGCTTCAAAGATGACACCACAGCAACTCATCTTGCAGATTTTAACACCCCACTCACTGCAGAACACATCTCAATAAATGCCAATTATCACCAATTAATATCACCTTCCCTTCTTAAATTAGAAATTTTCAAGCTTACAGTTTTCAAAAATATAAAGTCAAAATTATGACAAATGCATGCTTCACTTCTAGATAATATACATTTGTAAATTCTTTGGACATAATTTCTTTTTGCTTGCTTAAATAATAGAATTACATGCAATGCAGTTTCCCACAGGTTTAGATATATAATAAGCCCACACCAAGTTCAGACTTGCTCATTTTCTATTCCATGCTGTGGAGAAGCATTTGTGTATTTATAATAGCTGCCTAGAGCCATGTACATGAGATGGGTAGCTACATAAATTGAATAAATAAATCAAGCATGACATGAAAGATGTGACCAAACCAACTGATATTTTCAACTGCCTCAATGGGGAATAGCAGTGTTGGCAGGGGCAGCCTTCTGCTATTGTGATGGATCTCTCATAGCTTTGACTGGTACTAAATCCTGAGCTAATTATAATCAATGACAGACAGAGCTGGCTTCTTTCCCCTTTGTGGTATACGTAAAGAGTATATTGTATACTCTTTGTGGTATACTGTAAGAGAGCTGGCTAACATTTGGCCTATTTGTTTTTGTAGAAATTATGAAGCTCATAAAACCCCAACCAAGAAATATGCCAAAACCAAGTATGACTTTGTGGGAAGAAACCAGAGCGAGCTTTCTGTTCTGAAGGATGACATTTTAGAGGTAACAGTGCTTCTTTAGACATACAAATACATATATACAAATTTCTTTGCTGCCACAGTTTAAATAAGCATCTCTAAAAAAGCCATAAACTAAGTTGAATAACCCTAATGACTATGGCAACTGAGCCAGGACCATGCAGCCCATGTTATAAACTCAGCACACTGGGTGAATTCACTCATTGTGTGAAATCTATAACTTTGATATCAGGAAGGCCATTCACCAAATAGTCTGCAAAGTCATCCATCTCTGTTTGTTTCTAACTATTGATGAGAGCTTTCTGTCCCTGAAAGTATATTATTTGTGCAAAAGGAAGCCAATACATCCATGAAGGAATGGACCCTTCCTATAGGATCATTTCCCTTCCCTTTGGAGTTGTGTCTTCCTTCTCCAAGACCCTTATTCTGTGAGGATAATAGAACAGTCATTCTGGAAGTGAAATATGTATATCAGAATCCCTTTTAGTTCAAGTGACTTGTTAGGGCAGGTACTCTGTGGAGTTTGTTGTGACAATGTTTGTAATTTTCCAGATTCTTGATGACAGGAAGCAATGGTGGAAAGTCCAGAATGCAAATGGATTAACTGGATTTGTGCCAAATAACATCTTGGAACCTCTCAGATCTCCAGAAGGTGTCTATACAGAACCAGCTTATGTACACATCATACAGGTATCTCCAGAAAGAATATCAGGAGCACACTGGCAAGACTTTGTCCTCAGAGATTGAATAGCCTGTGAGAAATATAAGATAATCTAGGTATGAAGTCCTGCAGAATGACAGTCATAGAAATGCAGGCATAGGGAACAAATTGGGACTCCAAATAGTCTGGTGGTCTTGAGTTTGAGCTCCATAAGAGGTCAAATCAGAGGGACACTTTTATGAAAGTGAGATACAGAGACCCCAATATGGAAACTCCAAAAGAGGATTGAAGAGCCTCTGGTTGTGCAGACGTGGGCTCACAACTACTGACATTACCATTCGCTAGGCTGATTTTGGCTGATGGGAGTCCCATCTAATTAAATCTGGAGAACCGTTTATTTATTTATGAAACGGGTGCATTTCCTTCATCCAGTCAGAGCTTCAGTTTGCCATGCAAAGTGTTTCTAGGTTTCCTAAAAAGCTTGTTAAATAGCCAATCTGTTCAGTCAGGCAATAGGAGAATGATGAACAAGAGGGAACATCAGAAAAATAAAGTCACGGTACTGAGTCCTAAGAGCATGGCTAGCTCAACTACTAAAAGACACTGTACAGCATATAAAATACATTCATTTAATTATTAATACATCCAGAATTGTTTCTCCAGCAACACAAAGCAGAGTCTGCTCTTTTGATGTTTCCTTTTTATTGCTGACATTTAGTTTTGTCACCACTCTTTGGATTCTAATTCAGTTTATGCCTTTTTAAATGCTTGCCGTATCTTGGTAGTTATTGATACCAAAGAAGGAATTTGAATTATTTAAGGTAGGGGGTTTCCTTTTCACCCACACTCTTCTATTCAATTTCTCCAAGTTTTTTTTTTTGATGTGTAAAGTAGTTTCTGCTGCACTTTGCATGGGTATGCACTGCTAACTGAAATTCTCTACAATGGTATGTACAACATTTGAACTTTTGTTCATGACTATCTGCAAGCTTTGAGTATCACAGAAACATATTATAACCACTTTTTCAGTTGTTTGGTAGCCTGGCTCACATTCTGAAGGATCCTCTCCAGTTCAGTTCACATCCTGGACTTCTTAGATCAAGAATATTTAGGTCTTTAAGAATAATACACTGGACATGATTCAGTGTCTCTGTGTCTGAGAATACGGTTACTATTTTTAAACCTAGTTGATGTAATACAAGGCAATTGGAACCTACTGATGGGTTAATATTCTGGTAATGGGGAGGACCTCTGGGGGTTTTGTGTGGATGAGAAAAAACTTTCTAAGCCAAAATAAGACGTCTGGTGAAAAATTAGTCGTGATTGAGATATAAAATATATTGTGATAAAGTGCAGCCTTATAGATTTAAGGCCTAACATTTTGGCTCCCTCCTCAGCATTTCCAGGGGATGCTACATATCTTAAAAATGGAGAATTAGAAAATACATCCAGGAGATTTATGCAGGAATGATTAAAAAAACGGGTCAGCAGTCCTCATGCTGTGATCCATAAATTAAAGAAAGTCACAAATACCTTGTCTACAGCTGAGAGCCAGCTTGTATGTTCCGTTGTGTGTGTGCGCGTGCACACCTGATTTGATGTGTGAAGCGAGGCATGTTGTTGGAACGTTCTCAGAACTCTGCAGTGTTGATCTGTTTAAGTTGGATGCTTTCTCCTTTTCTGCAGTGTGTCGCATTTTGGCACTCTATTTCCTGCTTTAACATAGCCATAATTGTGGTTTTGGATTTGTTTGAGACATTTATCTCAACACTGAGATCATTGGGAAAAAACCCCTCAAAACTTTAATGTGAAAATAATACCTCTAAATCATGGTACTGTAGTTTATATCTTTGCCTCATTCCCTAAAAATACTCTGGACTAGTATTTTTATAGTCACTTGCAAAAAAAAAATTATTCAGTGTTAAAACATGCTAAAATAACATTGCTGCATCGTAAAATATTTGGCGGATAACCTGAAATACCTGTTGTTTAAAGAAGGCACGTTCTTGAAGTTGATCTGGATAAGGAGAATTAAAGATTGGGTCCATGCTAAGGAAATCTGCCCGTGGCCAAGAACTGGCTGGGAAATCACCTGGGATCTTCATATCGACCACAGAGCATTCCTCAAAAAGTTAAGAGTTTCACAAATGCCCGTTGATTCTCAGTCCGTCACAATCTGTCCTCTCCGCAGTCGACGGCATGAGCTGAATCCTGCCAGGGAAGCAGCGGGAATTGACTTCCTTTCTTGTTGTTCTCCCCCGGAAGACAGAAACAAGGAGCAGGTGCCAAAGCTACAGTGAAATGCTCCCATTTTTCTTTTGCTCTAAATCCTTTCCACTGATGGGTAATTAGGGATTGGAAGGGAGTGGAGGAGGAGAAAGAGCCTCTTCTTTTCGTCCTTTGAGAATGCAAGATCGGCATTCCCTCTTGACAAAGCCACGAGAAAGGGTTGTGAGCGAATGGGCACGCTGCTGCCTTGCTGTGTAATTAATGTGAGCCAGACAAAAACAGGGCTATTGTGGCTCGTTCCTGAGCCTTTCTACAGCCTACAAGGGGAGTTTTGCGAATAGAGATCCCTGAAATCTGACTTTTTTACTAGGAGCTGTGACTAGCTGGATCCTGAACCAGTGGAATAGAGGATATACCATTTTTAGTCGGTCCTTTCCTCCTGGTACAATCACAGGTTCAAACTAAGAGGATTCCACTCGTGTGCAAGATTTCAGACAACCTGCGTAATTTCAAATGCTAGCTGCAAGAGGTCGGTTCAGATCTTTGGTAAAAGGTCGTTCCCTGCCTGAGAGGGACAAAGAAAAGTGCTAGAAGGACCAACGTTTTAGTCTCCAAAGTTGCATTTCCAAGCTTACTTTTGGATCTGCGCTTCAGACCCTCCCAAGAAGTGACCTCAGCGGTCACTTCTTGGGGTGTGGTTTTCAGC
>JANHZU010003184.1:124251-141787 GCA_032468055.1 Acrochordus granulatus | reverse complement strand
ATGGGGCCGGTTGCCATGATCTTTGTTTTTTTAATGTTGAGTTTCAAGCCAGCTTTTGCACTCTCCTCTTTCACCGCCTAACTTGATACATTCTTATTAATATATTTAAGTATGTCAATTTAGTATGTTCATGTTTTACTGCTTTTTCCTCTTCGTTTGCATGACTATTTTTTACGCTTGATGGTATTCTAACTTCATAACAAATTAATTTGTTGGATTGGTGTGTCCTAGTCTTTCTTTCTATATATTGTTGTCTCTGCATTTCTTCTTTAAAAATTGTAATAGAATTATTTTTGGAAAACCACTTGGATTATGATGCAAATGGCAATGGAAAATTGTTGCTGGACTGGATGGTCTCAGCCCGCAGTGGGGTTTTGGGGGGAAGAGTCACATCTAAATTCTCCCTCAGAAATTAATACATTAAAACAATTGCCATAAAAATTGCATGTCAGGCTGGTTCTTGAGTGTGTGCATCTCCACTATGGAGATGTACAGACTCATACAGGTAGAACCACACATGGCCCAAGTCCACCTCAGTAATTTATGCTCCTTGCACGTCAGCCCTTCAAAGAAGACCAAAAAACAGGCATGGCTGGGATTCCAACCATCATATTGATCGTTGCAGGGCAGAATAACAAGATCTTGAAAGCCTGTCAGAATTTCTCTCTGCCTCTTCTTATACCAAATCAAGGCAGGGTTCTTGAGGCTCTTTCTCATATTTTTCTCTTTCTCGGGATTGAGAAATCTTCCATAAAAGTTCTCCCCTTAACAATGCACTCCTTTCTTCTCCATTCCCAAGAGAAGGTCTACATCTCTTCCTATGGAATGACTCAGGGCCATTTTCTCTCAGCCCTGCCCATGACGCAGGACTGTTGATGACAGTAAGGTAGAAGGAGCTGTGTGTACATTGCTTTGAACTCTTGAAGGAAAGGTGGAATAAACCCAACACATAAATAGGCAAAAAGGGTGGGGCTTTGATGGCGACACTTTATTTTCCCTCTTGCAGATGTACACGCTCCCTTCGTAGACACAGGTGATTTATGTTCTTCTTTCCCTTTGTTGAAACACCTGTTTCAATGTTTTACATTTATGCTGGTTACTTCTACTTCTTTTATAGTAGGATGTTCAACATTCTAAATTCCATAATCTGCTTTTTATAAGTTTCTGAGGAACCAAAGGATGCCTCAAGCAAATAAATGAATCAATACAGTTGTTTGAAACAAGTATAAGTCACTTTGCATAGCGAGATGGGCAGCATATACATTTAATATAAATAAATCTATACACACACATAAAAATCATACCTCTGTCTGAACCATGGACATCCGATAAGACCTCATATCAGACACCATTCCCAGTATATCTACAAATTCATGATCACGAATGTGCTGCAAGAGCCGGTCTAATGCTATGAACGTCCCAGTTCGTCCCACACCAGCACTGCAAAATAAACATAGCATTACAGACCACTGCTTATGAGGTAAGAAATATGCTTATTATGCATTCTACTTTGGGAAATCTTATTAATTCCATAAATATCCATAAACACAGCATACCATATTTTCCTCGATCTTATGTTATTACAACAAATGCTTTGGTGCACATTGAGAAAACTAAATACGGAGGTGCGAAGGATTTTTGAAGCATTTCTCCTACAAGTATACAACAGAGGTGACAAACTCTTAAATATTTGGCTGTGTCACTGATTAAGGAGTGGGGGTCCGGCCATGCCTATAAGTAGAAGTGGTGATTGGATAGTTCTACATGAGCAGCTGTCTTCCACCTTCTGTTACATCTGAGGAAAAGAACGAATGTGGTTGATTTGACTTCCAGATTTGCTGGTTCCGTATGCAAGGCCCTCATGCTTTTCTGGAAGTTTTGAACCAGAAAAAGAACCTAGTCCATGCTGTTCAGCATATTCTGACAACCAATTCCCACAGAAACCCATGGCAGGGTTTTCTTCCAGCATCCCTCATTCAACCTTCTATTGCAGTTCAAGGCCTTCTGAAGGAGGGCTTCAGTAGCAACTCCTCTATTGTGCTTAAAGTTAATCCATAAACTACGAGACTTTCATCAGAAATTAAGTGTCTGAATGAGTGGGCTTCCTCTTCTCACTCAATCTGTTTCCTGATTGGATCATATATTTTCATCTGTATCTCTATGGGCAGGAACTATTTCATTTCTGAATTTTGTAAGCTACCTTGACCTTGAGAGTCTCATGATGGAGATGACTGACAACTGTTTTATCTAAGTGAATACAACTGGAGAAAACTATATAATCACAGCTATGAACCATAAAAGATAATAATTAAAAAAATCATCCATCCTAAACATTACCACTGGATTATTTGTTTATTAGTGCTGGTTTTCTGTATTTCTCCTCGAGGAGGAGGAGGAGATCTATTTTAAATCTATTTTCTATTCAAATGTAATGTAAGCTTTTACATTAAGTTTTAAGTTCAGGCTTTCGCTTGCACTTAAAACTTTAAAATCCAGAAATGGATAAAGACATATATAGAAATAAAGTTCTGGGCTCCTCAGCATTGTGAAAGGATTGCTGTGCCCGTCTTCACAATTTTTACCCCCAATGGGGAGCTGTACAGAGCGGCAACCCAAAAGCTTCGCCCTTGTAATGTAGGAAGAATCAAGGTGGCCAGAGACAGCGGGTACGTGGTGAAACTTTCCCATTCGTGCGTCTTAAAAGGCAGAGGAGCAGCCTGTTAGTGGAAGAGCCATTCAGCCACCAGGTTGACTACCCCAGTGAGATCTCTTCCAAACAGGATGCAAGGAGAAATTACTCTTCTCACTCCTCCAAGACGCGGAAAAAGCATATCTTTGGTCCTATGCGGGAAACAACATTTGCTCCTCAAACTACGTTAGATTCTCATCTTCTGCAGCCACGGGGGCAACAAGCTTACCTGCAGTGTGTTATCATGGGCCCCTTGCTTTTCGTGGCCTGCTGTCTGACCATCTGCACAAAGTGCAAAATGCTTTCTGCCGAGTTGGTGGGAGGAACGCCATGGTCAGGCCAAGAGGTGTAATTAAAATGCATCACGTCCTGCACTTCGTCTGCCTGAGTGGAAAGAGAAACACAGCGGTTCAAGGGGATGTCGGCTACCATCAGTGAGAAGCTGCTTACACAGGGTTAGGGTCATCAAAACGTAGAGCTGGATGGGATCAATCGTCTGCTTTGCAGAGGGTAACAACATTCTTTGAAGAACGCCGGTTAATTAATGCATGGGAGCTTTGCCCCTGATACAATTCAGCTAATCCTCGACTTACAACGATTGAACCTAGAATTATGGTTGTAAATCATGGCAGTCATTAAGGGAGGTACCCACGTGATCGCCTTGCTAACAAGCACAATCCTGACTCTCTCACTGAGGTCACTAAGCGTAGCACAGGGTGTCTCAGGGGGTCAAGGAGGCACCGCCATTGCAGCACCGCCCCAGCTCACACACGGCCTGCCCTGGGCCTCCCAGGACCTCCATCACTCTGAGGCCCTCCTTGCACAGCTTCCTACCCTGCTGCGTCCCACCCCATCACGTCTCACTCCATTATCTTTTCCAAAGATTGCCTTTCGCAGGGAGAAATAGCCAATGAATTATGGCCACTCCCAATTTTGCGCCCACTTCAGGGATGGCACAAAATGGCCTCTGTGTAGGAAGGCATAAAGGCAAAATTTTGCAAATGACAAATTTTGTCCATGTGACTGTGGGGGCTCTGCAGAAGCCAGGTCGTAAGTCCCTTTGTTCAGTACTATTGCAATTTCAGACCACAGCTGAACAATGGTCCTAAGGTGAGGACTACCTGTATGTGTGCTGTGTCAGGGCCAAGGATTATTACTTTTAGACTGAGGTAAGGAGAAACAGCTATGTATCTGCCCAAACGCATACCTAGATATCTACATACAGGAAAGTATTATTTATGCAATACTCACATGTGGATTATGTCTAGATTTTGTTCTAGTTCAGGGCCTCAAACCCAGCAACCAATATTGCATGCAAAAGATAAACATTGAATATAAGAGTATTGAAAGCTTTGGAACCTGATCTGAGATCTAAACGTGGCACACAAATCCCCCTACATCATGCACATTATCTTTATTTCAGCCGTGTGATTTAAACCCAGAGGGAAATAGAGATGATAACACTTACACAATTTTGGCTGATCTTGAAAAAACAAACTAAGGTCAGACATGATAGCACTCGAGCATCAAGAAACCCCAGAGTAACAGACTACACACTGGGACACTGAAGGAACACAGAATAAAAATTCTGTGAATAAAAATAAAATATTCTTTCACAGCAAAGGACTGTGAAAGACATAATTACTTTTTTTGCATATTTAGTGGATATTTGCTGATAAAAAAGTATTCTGAAGTAAATGAAAACTTCGATGAGCAGGAAGTTTTCTTCTGAATGTTGAACGGAAACACACACAAAATAAGTCATAGCATGTATAGGGGATTTTCAATCAGGATCTGAAACTTGATAGGTAAAGGTAAAGATAAAGGTTTCCTCTTTCAGTAGCGTCCAACTCTAGGGATTGGTGCTCATCTCCATTTCAGAGCCAGCCTTGTCTGAAGACAGATCCGTGGTCATGTGACTGGCATGACTGTACTCCAAGGCGCATGGAATGCTGTTACCCTTCCCACCAAAGATGGTACATATTTATCTAGCATTTTGCATGCTTTTGAACTGCTAGGTTGGCAGGAGCTGGGTCAAGGAACAGGAGCTCACCCCAATACATGGTGCCCAAACTCAGGCTGACGAGCCCAGCGTCCTAACTGCAGAATTCCTAACAACTAAAAGCTGCATAATACCATTTATATTGACCTACATAGTTGATTCTGAAGTTCCTGAACACCCAATCTGCTTGTTCTTCTTCTGAAAGCATCTCCACTGTGATGTCACCATAAAGAACCGGCTCTTCTGCAAAAGGCCAATAATGGTCACATTTTATCTGGAAAGGAGGAAAAACAACCCAAAGTTACACTAGAGAAGCAAAGCTCTTGAAAGATTTTCTTCTGCAAGCATCCAAGCAAGGGACATGCAAATATGGACATTAACACACAGCCTTCATCACAGGAAACCCAGTGCACTGGGAACAAGCTTTTCATTGTGGAGGCAATTCTGAGTTGGATGATGCTTTGCCTCTTTTATGTTAGGTGTTGCTGGGAAAAAGAAAGATAACCAAACTTGCCTGTAATAATGATTCTCATACTTATATGCTTAATCTGCCTTAACCAGCAGTTAACCAGTACCTAAGAAAACTATCATCCAAGCATGCAAACTTTATTTATCTACTGGGCAAATCCCATTTGAGGAATGGCATGTATCTTGCATATTTTTTAAATCTGTCATGCATTAGTTAAAAATGAAGGCATTTGACTTAGGCTGAACCAGGTATCTGATCTACCTAGCTCAATGTGGCCTACACTGACTGCAGTGACTATCTAAGATTTCAGGTAGACCTTCCTTAGCTCTTCACAAAGAGCCCAGGAATCAAATATGGAATTTGCTGTGTGAGGAATTTAGCCATGGTAGTCTTTCTCCTAGTTTTACTGCCTCCTATAAAATGATTAAGATTAAATGGTCAAGATTAGCAATATGGTTTATTGTGGGAACATCAAAAAAAGGAAAACATTCCTAATCCTCTCATTCCCAAGATATCAAAACTAACCTCAATCTTGTGTGCTAGTTGTAAGTGGGACATGGGAAGTATTGGCAACAGTCACTCATGCCCTTTTCATTTCACAGTTGGACTATTGTAATGATTAATTCATGGAACCGCCATTGAAGTCCATCCAAAAACTACAGCTGGTACAAAATATGGCTGCCCATATGCTGACTGAGTGTCTCCAGATGTAGTTCACATAACATGAGAATTGCTGGCTTCCATTTTATTTCTTGGTTATTATGCTTTAATACCCTAGTACCAGAGGGAAGACACCCTTATTCCTGATATCCAGAAGTTTGTCAAAAGCCTCTTTCCAAAACTATTTGGGACTGTAGAGTGAGAAACAGCTATATCTGAGATGAATGTGGAACTATTAATATTGAATGTAATGACACTGGCATAAAATGGGACGTGAGTTATTAAGATGTTATTAATCTTTCTAGCTGCTGATTGTTGAGGAAAGATTGCTATAACCTCCTCAGATTAATCAACCAATCACTCTCTTTAGTTAGTCATGTCCAGGACAGCTAATCATATGAACTGATCTTCTACATATACTTAATCTTCCAATAAAAGGGTTGGTGGAAAGATCTGCTGAGCCAGCATGTCCTAGATTGTGAATTTCAAAGAAGGTTAATAGCTACAACTAGACAAGAGCATTGTGGTTAGGAACTAGGAGACTGTGAGTTCGAGCCTTAGGCATGAAGCCAGTTGGGTGACCCTCTTTCTCAGCCCTAGGAAGGAGGCAGGGGCAACCGACTTCTAAAATCTTGCTGAAAAACTACAGGGACTTGTCCAGGAGTCAGAAAATTTACTTAAAGGGACCCACAATGGTGACAAGACTCCATGTTCCAAGAGGCATGAAAGAATCTAGAAACATAGAACAGGAAGTGATCTCAGAGACTGATTACTTTAGCTAATGCCCTGCTCAGTCTACATACCCTTCTCTTCTCATTGCACTGAGTAAGCATAACAATGATCTGTGACTTCTGCTGGAGAACCATCTTCCAAAAGTCATTCCTTGTCTCTGGTAGTGGCCCTTGTGTCGCAATATACTCTTGTGGAGAGTTATAACCCTACAAAAGAAAGAGCTCATTACAATATTATTTTTATTGGTAGACCTTTGAAAATCAAAGGTTCCCTTCAAACCCTATCAGACTTCAGTTCCTCCCCAAGGACATCTGCAGAAAGACTGATTTTTAGGTAACTGTTACCCTTAAACTTTGTGAATCTTTAGATAACTTTCTGTATACCAGGTGCTCTTCCTTTTTTTCCAAACAACCCTGAATGTGGGCATCAGTTGCCACTATCTATCCCAAATTTTCAGGATACATACACTGAGTATTTAAGCAGTTCCTAACTATGCAGAAACAACATTTTTATTTACACTTACCCTGTTTCACTTTGGAGTTAATTGGCATGCCATAAATTAGAACTGCTGTTAGAACAATTTTGTCTGCATATTTGACTGTTTTTACACTCTAGGTACTATAGGTACTCCTTGACTTATGACTATTTGTTTAACAACCATTCATAGTTATGACAGCATTGAAAAATGTGACTTATATCCTTACACTTATGATCTTTATAGTGTCCCTGAAATTATATGATCAAAATTCAGGTGCTTGGCAACTGGCAGGTATTTACAATGGTTGCCCCATCCCAGGGTCACATGATCACCACATGAACCTTTCCAGGGGGCTTCTGACAAGCAAAGTCAATGGAAGAAGCCAGATTTGATTTATGCCATGGTATTTTGCTTAACAAGGGTGGTAAAAAGGGTCATAAAATCAGGGATGACTTGCTTAATGATTGCATTGTTTCATGATGGAAGTTCTGGTCCCAACTGGGGTTATAAACTGAGAACTACTTGTATTTCCTAAGCAATGAAAATACTGTTACTTTGACTTATCTGAGTCCAGTTTACTTACAGGTATGTAGTTGGCATTAATGTAATCAGAGCCTTCTTCTTCATTCATTGAAACCAACTGAACACGGCTGAAGTCATCTGCAGAAAAGCAACATATCCAATGATTAATTCAACATAAAGAGATATCACAAATTTTGGAATTAAGTCTCTGAAAGTTTAATATAAATTTGCATTCATTTGGGAAAAAAATCAAGAGTCAACCAAGTTGCAGTAGCTAATATTTCAATACATTTCTATTTTTGTACATGGGAGAGGGGGAAATACTTCATTACTATTTCCCAGAAAAACTCTTCAATTCTGGACTGCAAGGAGCACATTAACATTTCAAAGATGACTTGGGAATACAGCACTGTATGATGCATCTATCAGTACATGTCTGCACATTGCTTAAAAAGTAAAAAGCTTCCCTTACTCCAGAAAGGAAGGGAGTTTCTCTGTGGAATAGATTTAAATATAGAACAAACCAGCAGGATCATAAGTCATAGGAGTGCTTTGCTTTTATGCTCAACATCAGTCATTCTACAAGAGGTGGTGATATCTATCAACTGAATTAATCAAACATTTATCTCTATTCTTACTGTAGTTCAGAAACAAAGAACAAGTGAGCAAGAAGGCTAACAGAAAAAGCAAGGGCATATGGCAACAAAATATAATGATATAGTCTTGGTAATTGCCCAACAGTGGTCCCCTTTGGCACTGGCATTGCAAGTCATCTGAAAGCCAATACAAATCTAATGTTAGATATCACAACTCCCTCCTTAAAAGAACGACTTACAAGGCAGGATATTTGTGTAACGATTTTTACCGCGATTCATGGGAAGATCAGCTGCAAAATGTGGAGTATCCAATCCAATCAGTTTCAGTTCCTGAGTGTGACACACACAGAGAAAATACGGTTAGACAACTTTTGTGTCAGATATTAATTATTAGACAAGTGAACAATACAATCATTAAGGCAACCCATTTGTTTTCAAGGAGTACCTGAGCTAAATCCCAACAAGGTGGACAACAACAAAAGCGAACCATTACTTTATTTTGACTTAGCATTTGCTTGCTTCTTTCCTCCGTGGGAAAAAGGACAATGTGAGGGCAAAAAGAAGAACTGCACGATTAGGTAAAAGGATTCTGATACTAGGAGAAATCACCCTTGGAAGTGAAATTGGCTTGCATAAATAAGATAGTAATAAGATAGATGGCTTGCATAAATAAGATAGCTTTTATCTACACCAAACATTATTGGGGTTATGTGGGAAAGAAAGATTTCCATTCATCCCATCCATGTGTGCAAAGTATTCCAAAATTTTGGAAGTGGTTGACCATTGCTTTTTGAGTCTCGGGGCTGAAAAAGGGACTGGCCCGAAGACACCCAACTGGCTTTGTGCCCAAGTGGGAACTAAAACTCACAGTCTCCCAGTTTTCAGCCTGGCGCTTCCATCACTACACCAAACTGTCTCCCAGCAGAGATACATACAAACATCACACACATATATACTGAGTCAAAAAGGTAAAAAAAATTTCCCCTGCCAGTCATGGCCAACTGGAGGGGATGGTGCTCATCTCCATTTCATAGCCGCAGAGCCAGCATTGTGCGAAGAAGTTTCCATGGTCATGTGGCCAGCATGACTATACTCCAAGGCGCGTGGATGCTGTTACCTTCCCACCAATTTAGGTGGCACCTATTCATCTACTTGCATTTTACATGCTTTCACACTGCTAGGTTGGCAGGAGCTGGGGCGAATAACAGGGGCTCACCCCGTTACGTGGTGCCCGGGTCTCCAGTTCGGACTGCTGACCTTCTGGCCGACAAGGCCAGCGTCTTAACTGCTGCCCCTCTAGACATGTGTGCCACACACATTTAAGTGTGTGTTTGGGTTGGGATGTCCAGGATAACTTGGTATCAGGTCCTTTCTCTCACAGATAAAGCATATGAAGGGTTGGCTGCTCAATTGCCTCCCTACTTAAAAGAAACTGTGACATTTTTCTTCTTCATGCAAGGAGAGTTTTAAACAGAACTTGAAGGAAAATGATATTTAAAAAGTAAGACTCTCCTGCCCCACCCCGCCTTGCACTGAAGCGGAAATGCTCAAGAATACTAAATACTATTCGTTTATTCACTTCCTTCCACAGAATTTAAGTTACCAGTTGCCAATATCCGAGCTGAGATTTACCTCAAATTGCAGAGAGAATTTGTAATCAGAATCTTTGGCCATATCCTTGACGTAACTGTCAAAATCATCCAGCTGGACAGGGCTTTTTGAAAAAAGAAGAATTACAAAAAGAATTAAGAAAAAAAAATGTCGTTCGTACAAGTTACTATCTGGTAATTGAACCAGGAAGTTGAAAAATAAGTAATGTATGTCTGGATCCAACTAACTTAGAACTAGATGAGGGAAAAATCAATGCAATACGATATGTCAGATGGAGATTGAGGCCAAAATGATCTGTTTCTTTTTTTAAAAATATTCCGGAGGGATCTCGAGACTTCCAGTGTCCTCACCCGCATGCATTTCTTCTCAGTTCATATTTTATCTACAATAAGAATAAAAAATAAATACAAACCAGGGGCCCCTTCCCACAAACAGCAGGTGAGCTGAAAAAAGTATCCGGGTTACTGCAAAAAGAGAAGGTGCTGGCCTGCCTGAGTTCTTCACCCACAGACGTCTCTCACAAGCCATGGTGGTCATCAACCATGGTCATCGCTCCATGATACAACCTGTGTCACGACAGCTGGTGAAAGCCATGTCTTTGCACGCCATGGCACGTGTCTTTCGTACCCTTTTAAATGAGATGTCCTCAAGACATCTCCCAGAAAAATCATAGAGCAGGAAGTGTGGGACTCTTTCTCCCAATATTTTATTTTACTCCTGCAGAATATTCGGCAGGAAGCAACGATACATTCACACATTTAACACTTCCTATCTGAACGGCTGCAGTCCAGACTAGGTTTATCGCCTCATCTGCTGTCAGGAAATTTGAGGTTTTAGTGATTATTTACAGCAGTGTTAAGTCACTAGGAACTTTCCATAGATCAGAAGTCCATCCTGCTGTTCTATTACTCCCTGAATACAGGCAGTCCTCAACTTATGACTGTAATTGAGCCCAGAATTATGGTTGCAAGTTATTGCAGTCATAAGCTGAGGCAGAATGTAACTGGCCCCAATTTTTTGACATTTTTTGTTGTGGTCATTAAGGAAACCCTTCAGTCACTGAATCAACACCATGTTTATTAAGTAAATCCATTTTACGTAATGGGAGTTTTTTGCTGGACACCAAAAATAAATATTGGAAACCGGTAAAAAACATTGAAAATCACATTTGCATGACTGTGGGATGCCACTGATAGTCACAAAGGTGAACTGGTTGCAAGTGCCCAAAATGCAATTATGTGATTACATGTGTCTCTGTGTGTGTGCAACCATCGTAATTTCGACATTGGGTCATAAATAGCTTTGCGGGGGCATCATAACCTCAAAGTCATTAAGCAATCAGTCATAAGTTGAGAACTACCTCTAATGAAGAAAAGTCAACCGCTCATCTAATTTTTATGCTCCAGTTTGCAAAGATTAGAGTACATGTATGTTTTTTTCCCTTAAAGCAACAAAATCTCAGGGAACCTGTCTCTTATCCACAATTAATTACTGTTTACCTGCTGTCTTTAATGATCCACTGAATAATTAGCAACTGTGCTGAGAAACAGAACAGTTTGATAATAGGATGTTTCTGGGGTTTTTTCCCCTTCATTTCTTTCACACTTTATGAGAGTCAACCAAAGGCAAACCCCTTGAGGAATTGTTAACAGGAGATAATTGATTTTTCTTCAGTGCTTAATTTTTTATTTGCAAAGAACATTTTTATCATGCAGGTCTACTGTAAAAAGTAAAGAGGAGCCTGCAATTTCTCATGACAGAATGCCATTTTCAGGTTTTGGACAGCCCTTGAGCTGCACACATAGTGCAGATTCCCACACTGACTGGTGCAGGGCTGGCTCTAGACATTTTGCTACCACAGGCAAAGTCGGAATCTGGTGCCTCTGTCTTGTGATTTTGTTAGGAATTTCTAAAAGGTGCCCTCTTCTTTTTATTTTTTTCTTCGCTTTTTGAGCTTTACATCTACAATTTTCAGTGCTGCACAATTTTTTCCTTCTCTTGGACATTTTTGCTTTATTTCCTGTGAATCTCAGTAAATCTTTTTAATTACATTAGCACCCATTATTTTCACATGGCAACATTTCTGCCAAATTATATTGAACACTCAAATGGGTGCACTGGCACACCAGGTGCACCGTTAGCACTTTTCCAGGCATAACTTTGATGAGCTGATAGTCAATGTGATTTGCTCACTCAGCACCTTCCGATCAGACTTTTCTTTGTCTTGTTTCAATATTATCTGCGTCCTGAGGTCCTTAGCTGTAATAATAATTTCTCTTTTGTGATTTGAATGTCTGGTAAGCTTGCTGTCAAATACCACTCAACCGATTTTGTTGAATAGTGTAGAAAGAAAAAATCCGAAAGCAACGAGGAGAGATGGTCAGATTTTATTCTCATATTGTGTACCTATCTTGTCTTTGAAAAATGCAGTGTATTTATACAGCGTAAAAAGCACTGCCGGGCTCTTTGCATATTTGCAGCACTTACTGAAATAATGCTGGGTGATTACACTAGCAGTGTCAATATATAATTAGCTCATGAGAACCAATATACTGAATACAGTCATCTAAATTTTAAGGTTCTATTATTTCAACTCCCAGGAGAGGGTTTGAACCCCACAGAATAACATCTGGCTGCCCTTCTCTGATTGATTCCAAAAAGAATTAAACATTTTATGTGGTTTCTCTTGGTGATCAATTAACTATCATTCCTAGATGTGTCAGAGATGTCCCTCTCTTACACCTATAAGCTACATTTAAACATTAAACAAAGCTGAAATCATGTAACAAACTTTATATGAGACTGAAGAAGATTCCTGGATGGGAGTTGACACGTTTCTCTGTAACATCTAAAAATAAAAGTCCAATTGCCTTTTTAAATTTGGTGTGCAGGATTTTTTTGCAATTTTGCTACAAGACATAACCTGGATTAATGAGAATATACATAGACACAAAGCTGAAATCAATCTCTTGCCTTTAAAAAGTGATTGTCATCTTTGACCTTGCATAATCTGCCTATTTCCCCCAGAGATTTTCTTTAATTCAGAGAGGGGGAAAATGAAAATGCCAGACCAATATTGCTGCTGGACATTGACACTGGCTGCACTGCTGTCCAGGAAAAACAAGCACATAACACATGCATCATTACACAAATGCATCACTTGAGTGTTGTTGCATGTCATCTTGTTGGAATCCTTGTGTGACTTGTTACTTTGAGTACTTTGAGTACTCAAAGTACTTTAACTACTTTGAGTAGTTGAGACTACTCAACTGCCAGACAGAGTTGGTTGGCAGGTAGGTGAATGAATGAATGAATTAATTAATTGGCAATATCAGTATCTCATTCATTTCTCATTTCCACTGTCTGCCTCAGAAGCAGCCTTATTTTTAGTCAGAATGAAACAACTGCCCTGAACAGCTGATTTTTATAAAATCAATTTTTTTCATTACTACATTTGTTAAATTATTTCTACTATCTGGTAGGAGGAAGAAAAGCTTGTAGGAAATTCAGTCTCACATGCCAAAATAACATGGTTGCACTTTGATTCAAAGCAGAAAATTCATTTGCTACAGCTCATTTAACTGGAGAGAGTGTTTAATTTGCTCTTTATCAGAAGGAGAGGATGAATAGATGAGCTATAACTTCAGATGGTAAGTGAAGCCATAGCAGCAGAGCTGAGTGTCCTCTTACCCTGAGGGAGGGTAAGTTTTGTGAACCTTACACATCAGTTGGGCACCAGGTTGAAAAAGGCAAGCATAAATGATTGGCAAGGTGTTGGGGCTGACCTAATTGTCTCTAATGGGAACTATTTCTATAAGCAGATGCATGAACAAATATATTGGCACATTCATTAAACAACTGATATTTATAAAATGGGCATACTTGGTCAGCTTTCTCTTCTTCAATCCATTTTTACTCCTGCAAGAAAAAAAGACAAAAATAGTCTATAGTTACGTCTCATTTCTGTTTGTAATATTTCGAATTTACCCTGGAGAAAAGTCTATCTGAGTGGTCACAAACAGTCAGCACTGACTTGATGGCACACAATCATCCAATCTTTCCAATAACAGAAATTCATCAACATTTTAATGTGCAACTGTGGATATTCTTCCCTCATAGGCTACAAGGGTCTAACATGCTCATAGGTCTAACTTAGCAATAAAAAACTACTTATTCAACTCTCGTTCCCATTGTCTGCATCAGAACTAGCCCCACATTTAATGAATGAAGCACCAGATTTTCAATTCCATAGAAGTGTCTTTTTTTTCAGTTACATTTATTTTATTTATTATAATATGTTACTGCCTGGTAGGAAGGATTAAAAATAAACTGGATCATTCCCAAAACCACAGGAGCTCTAGAAGAGGCTCTTGTTCTCTTGCAGTCCAGAAAATATTTGCTTAAACCAAGGCAGACGTTTCGGTGAAGAATATTATGTGCTCTGTATCACAGTCATCCTATATCAAAGCGTGCACACATGCACAGAGTTTTTGCAATGACAAGATTCCATGTAACTACACTCAGATTTTTTTAAATCAAAAACTAAAACTGATTTGCCGCACTTTTTATTTTTTTATTCCAAGGGACAAAATGCATCCACGATTTTGAAAATTCAAATTAATAAATCAAACATACCAAGAAAGGAAATTTGTTTGTTCAGCCTTGCCCAGCCTGGTGTTCTCCAGATTTACAACTGGCCATGCTTACCATGGAAAAGTGGAAACAGTGGTTGAGCACATCTGGAGAACTACGGGTTGGGAGAGGCTGGCTTTGATTACTGTTAAGCAGAAGAAGGTAACATGACTTACCAAGGGTTAATATAAAATGCCAAGAGATAATCAGTCCAAAGGCAGGAAGGTAACAGAGTTAGGAAAGCAAAGACACTCCTACGCCTGTGAGTATTAATAGATAACATAAACAAATTTTTTTATAATAAAAAGCAAGATTATTAATATGGAAAACAGAAGTTAATACAGCAGTTTCTCATGTGTTGGACTTGGGCAGCCAGAGACCCCAGAAAAAGTAGCAGAGAGACTAGAGGTTCCCAATGTTTGTCTGGGGCTCAGCTATTCATCAAGCAAACAAGTTGACAGTTACAGTAAGGCTACATGATGAAGAAAAGAGAGAAAGGATCCATCTATTTTTGGGATGAGCAAATAACTGCATTTTATCTATCTGTCCATCCGTCCATCCACCCAATTTGTAAAACTGCCCATCTCACCGAAAACAATTCTGGGCAATGCTCAATAATCATTTGCATTATTATCTGTGGAAAGAGGAACTTAGCTAACAACTAAGAGAAAGGCTAAACTAAGAATTAAGTTTTCTTAACAACTAAGGAAACCCCAGACATTCCTTGCATTAGGAGGTGAGCACTAAAAGAAGGAAGAGAGGGAAGGTGAAAAGGAGATATTTCAGGAACTCTTACAGAAAGATTGCCCAAACCTTTCAAGGTGGGGAGAAGTATTTATAAATAAGATCTCATGAAATTTGGGGGATATCACATGAAATCTCAAGAAAGATCATGACGTTAGTTATTTCGCCCCAAATTTTGTAATTTGACAGAATAAGGGCAGCACATAAGATCCAGTAGCTACTTCAATATTCACATGTGTTACATCATTAAACTTGTTATTTTGGATATGAGCAAAAGAGAGAGAAAGAGAAGAAAAAAGAATTAAAAGTGGTAATAATCAATGCCTTTGCTTCTAGTTCTCTATAGGGTCTTTTGGAGATATGGGTCTGTTCCCCATAGCTTGGAATTAGGGTATCTATGGAGCCCTCATTGAGTCTTCAGTCCACGTTGGGGAGTGTTGTTTTATTCAGGACAGTCATGTAGTTTAAGATACAGTAAATACCGGACATACTATAAGCTGCTTGGAGTCCACACCAGTAAATAAATAATCAAACCTTGCATTTTTCATTGAAAATTTCATCTAAAAACTATGGCTATCACTCTTAGAACATGGTTCCATTGTCTGGTAGCTTAGCTACAATATTGTTTCTTCTGTAATCTAACAACTCACATGCCTCAACAGCTCAGAAGAGCTTTCTCTAGAGTTTGCTTTGAACAACTGGACTCCATGGAAAGGCATGGGAGGTTTTATGATATCCCAACTGAAGAAAGACTATGCATTTGTAGAGCTCCAGCTACTGAAGATGCCAGACACATTCTTGTTGACTACAAACTGTATTCTTCAGAAAGGGCTAGATCCTTAGGTAAAAACTAAAAAATATTGAGGCACCTGGGAGAAACAGTCTTCCTTATTGCAGGGAATAAACCTGCATATTACCAATAAGACTGAACCCTTCATTTCAAAGGCCATCTCAAAGAGGACAGAATTCTTAGATCAGATTGGGATCAACTGTAGGGATGATAATCTGTTGTGGAGTTTTGCTTTTTTTATTTATCTGCATTTTTGTATTGATTTTCTGTCTTTGATATGGTCAATTCACTTAGTTAATAAACTGTTACTGTAATTGTACCAATTGTTCCAAACTGTTAGAAAAGTTGTATCCTAAAGCTAAGCATTTTCATAAAAAAAAGAAGGTTGCAGCAGTTAGGGATCCTAAAGTTCAAATGGTTAAAGAACATGCCACCATAACTCATACAACCCATCTTCTTCAATAGCTCACAGATCACATTTCCAAACAGAAACAGTTTGAACTGAGCAGAAAATTAACCATTTCTCATGCAAGTCGCTGATCTACTCTATATTCTCCATGAAATTATTTTTTCATTATTTTTCAGGAGCTACTTGACTCTGGTTCATTGTGAGCCTGATCCTGGATGGAGGGAAGGGTGGAAACAGAAAGAAAATATATTTTTCATTGTCCTGTTTGTTACCATTATGAGAGGAGCTCCAATGAATAAATGCAAATAGATAAATAGGTACAACCTTCGGTGGAAAAGGTAAAAAGTGTTCTGTGCACCTTGGTGTATAGTCATGTCAGTCACATGACCACGAAAGTGTCTTGGACAACATTGGCTTTTTGGCTACGTAACAGAGATGATCAACACTCACAAGAGTTAGCCACAACCAGCAGAGGAAACGTTTAACTTTTTTTTATATGAATAAAGATAGAATGGTAGGAATGGAGAATAGGAAAAAAGGAGGAGAATGCTTATACAATGTGCATTTAGTATACATGATAATGTACATATGCAATAAATCAATACAGGCAATTTTGTACATTTTTTAAAAAAAGTTTCAAGTCAGTACTTACACTGAGAAGGAATCTCTCTCCCACTCTGCCACTCCTGACTAGATTTCCCATACTTGACCTATAATATGCTAACATTTGAACTGTATATTTTGAACTATATTTTGTAGCACTGGGCTGTTGAATTCTTAGTTCTTCATTAACTTTAATTAGGGACTACTTTTGAACTTCAGGCTTTGATGCAGATTAAGACATGCTTTATTAAAGCAACCCAAAGAAGGAGGTTAAGGATTTCTGTTAACAGTTTTATACTTCTGGGAGCTCATGGAGGAAGTGAAGGTTGATTAATTAGCCACATCGCTATTTACAGGGAACACTGGTAGCCGACGTTCAGTTTGGAAGTTTATTATCAAAGAACCAGCTTCAATGCCATATCAAATCAATTTAGCCATTTGCACCAGCTGATTGCTCCCAATAAAAACCAGAGAATTACTTCCAAGTGTATCTGCTTTTTAATCTAGCCATTTAAAATTTTGGGAAGGAAGGAAGGAAGGAAGGAAGAAAGAAAGAAAGAAAGAAAGAAAGAAAGAAAGAAAGAAAGAAAGAAAGAAAG
>JANHZU010003184.1:106533-124151 GCA_032468055.1 Acrochordus granulatus | reverse complement strand
CACAGTGGGCTGGGTTGTGATGCAAAATGAGTAGAAAATATGTGAAGAGTCAGATTTTATTTTCCTGTATCTTAAATTTCATTTGCTTTACAAATAATGTTCTCGTGTTAGTTTTATTACGGTTTTCAATATTTTCTATTTCAAATTCCTCTATCAGTTTTTAGCAATTGGTTTTGGAAAGGCACTCTGGATATTGCAGAAAAAGGTGCTGCCTATCCATGCTCCAGGCAACAGTTCTTGGCTACAGGATTCCGGGAGTTGAAATCCACACATCTTAAAGTGGCCAAGGTTGAGAAACACTACCCTAGGGACTACCTTTTCTAAAATGTGCTTAACCATCCAGTTAGGTCAGCAACCCTCACATTAAAAATGTCGGAGTGGGCCACAAAACACACCATTTTGGCTGTGGCCAATTCTAGCTAGCTCTGAACATCAATTTAGCTTCCTTTCTCCTAGCTTTTCAAAATTTTCTTTTTAAGAAGGGCTGAAGTCTAATAGAGAAGTAAGATGACCACATTTATTACTTTTCTTGATGTCATGGTTTAGAGATGAAAATTCCTAGTGAGATGCTGTTATCCCTGTACCAGAGGGAGGCTATATAAAAAGTAAATAAAGAAAAAAACAGGAGTACATTTACATTAAAATGGGCAAAACCCCTAAAAGCACTTATGTCCCTGATAGTGAGGAGGGAAGGCTTAGTAGTCAGAATGGATTGGATCACAGTAAATCCAAGTGTAGGTAGGGTAGGAAATATAATACAGGCTATTTCTCAACTTACAACCATTTAGTGACTATTCAAAATTACAGTGGCACTGAAATTAGTGATGTACAGCTGGTCCTCATGCTTATGACCATTGCAGTGTTCCACAGTCATGTAATCATAATTGAGGCACTTGGAAACTGGTACATATTGATGATGGTTGCAGCTTCCTGGGGTCATATGATTGTCATTTGTGACTTCTCAGCCAGCTTCCAACAAGCAAAATCAATGGGGGAAGCCAGATTTACTTAAAGCCCATGTGATTCATTGAACAACTGAAGTAATTCACTTAGTAATTGTGGCAAAAAAGGTCGTAAAATTAGGTGCAACTCCCATAGCAACTACTTTGTTTAGCAATAGAAATACTGGCTCCAACTATGATCATAAATCAAGGACTACCTCAAGCCCAGGACAGGCAGGCTAAGGTATTGTCAGTCTTCCAAAGTAGATTAAGCTTAGAACTCAAACATATGCAAACTAATACAACTTTTATTATAAGGTTATAGAAACAGAATTTTGTAAATGTGAATGTGCCTCTCTCCTCCCTTTTTCTTCATGAGAGTTGGGGAGAGTCCTGTGAGATATTTTCTCAAATTACATTTCTCCCTTGGGCTCAGATTTCTTTTATCTGATCATCTAGGTTGCATCTCTTCCTCCTGTTCTTCAAAGTTATTCTTCTGCCCATTGCAGGTATATTTCTCTAGCTTGGTCCCAAAAGCATAAAAGAACTCCTTAAAACATGACTGTTGTGAAGACCAGAATCTTCAGAGTTAATTAATAACTTGTATGTAGGGTCAAGATCTTGTCCAGAAAATCATAGAAAATGTGATTCATGAAAATTTGAAAGACCAACGATGCCCTCTTGAGGCTGAAAATTATGACTATCTTCAAATATTCTTGATAAAAAAAGTTAAAAGTACCTGCAGGAGTGGAGACAGGATGGATAAAGCTTGCTATAAATTGTCACTGATGACTTTTTTCTTGGCTAAAGTAATTCTATATTCGATATGCTCTGTGAGAATCTGAGCTCCAGAGTACAATAAACTTCTCTTTCAGCTGACTTGCCCAAAGTCACCCTGAGCATCCATGGCTGAGGACATTCTTGAACCTGGTCCTAGTCTACTCTCTTGCAGAACAAATCAATGAACTTCTATTCCCAGCCCCAAGGGCTATTTTGGGGCACTGAATAGCATGCCAAGAGTTGCAGTCCGCCCCCCCAGAACTGGTCAAACACTTGGACTAGAAGATTTCCAAAATCTCTTCCAACCCTATGATGTAAAGTTGATTTAATTTAACTTCCCAGGTGTTTAGTAATTTCCTCTGTCACCTTAAACACTGCAGTTAGGTGACAACTTTTGAAAGACATGGGGCCACATGCATGAAGCCCTTAACGACCACCACTTTTACCTAAACGCAGCATTCACTTAATTAGCATCACAAAGAAAGTTTCTAAGTTGTGACAGTTGTAAAGGGAGTCATCATGAGATCGATCCTATTTTATGATCTTTTTTGTGGTGGTTTCTAAGTGAATGTGGCAGTCATTAAGTGAATGCTGCAGTCATTAAGTAAATCACTTGTTCAGCATGGGAAATGTTTGCTGGAAATCAGAAATAAGTGCCAGGGTTTGGCAAAACTATCATAAAACTTATGATCATGGGATGCTGCAAATGGCCATAATTGCGGCCTGATTGTCTGAAATGTAGCCATGTGACCACGGGGGTGGCCATCAGAATCAGTAATGTCTTTTGGGGGGGTCCATTGTAACTTTAAACGGTCATAAATTCAGAACTACCTGTACAGTTTACAGCCCAAGACAATCAACAAAGAAACTTGGAGGAGAACATTCCATTAATTCATGTTTCTTTATAAAATCCATTATTTCTTTGTAAAATGTGGGTTGTCTCTATGAAACTATTAATGGATTTATGGAGCAAACTTTGAACTCTTTTCTGTGATTATAGACAGCATCAAATGTGACTCAGGAAAGAAAACAGTGTACCGCCTGCACTGATCGGCAGTGTCATGCCTTAGAGACTAAATAAAACTCATAATAACAGGTATAACCTTGGATTATTTTAAAAGAAAATTGTAAAAAAAAGTAACCACCTGGTCCTAGTTCATTGGGGAAGAAAGACTGACCTACTTAGCATAGAGGCAAAGTTTTGCAGAAATTTGGAAAATGATTCTAATTCAGAAACTCTGGTCATGGAATTTCCCATTTTTAATCGAAACTAAAAGCTACAACATAAGTTAACGGGGCATTAAGTAAGGGGCTCTGTGGGTTTATCGTTTAGTCATGACACTCATTTTGGGGGCCCTTCTGTCTTCCCCCTCCCCCCTTCTTGGAAAAAGGATGAAAAAATAAAGACAGAGGAAAAACATGAAATGACAAAAACAACATTAAAAATGAAAGCCTGCTGATATATTTTAAAGCATATATTTTAAAATATCACAATAGTCAACCTTGGTATTCTGCTCTTTACATAATGCCAGGAACATCTGGGTGAAGAAAATGGCATTTCCTTTCAGACAGCATCGGTGGCCTCCTGCAGTCTCCCTTGGCTTTTAAAAGCCATTTTTCAGGTTCCCTGTACCCATTTTAGAAGCACCCATAAATAAAGGGAGTAGTTATCCACATGTCCCCATTAACAAAAGAGATTTCCACATCTTTGGGATGTGAAGCTTTTTTTCTTAAAGCCTAAGTACAACTGCCGTAAACATTGCAATGCCATTTTAATTAGGAAAACATAATATTTTCTGCTCCTTTAGTAGTAATGTTGGATTAGATGATGATTTGAGATAACTTCATCCCTACATTCTGTTGGATTGCCAAAACTTTTGTGGGAAATTAAAGTTGCACAGAACACTTCTCAACCTGAAATCTTCTTATAACATCAGAAGAAATAGCACTCTGCTGTATTAAAAACAGTATTTAAAAAAACACTTGTATCCAATGATTAGACTTTCAATATTAATATGTACCTTAAAATGTAACAATTATATATTGCAAGAAAAAAAAGGGTTGCAAACCTTCTGAGATACACCTACCAGTTGTATGGGAGTTTACCATCTCTCTCCAGTGAAGCGAAATTCACAAATGTTCCCGCTCCACACTCCCTAGTTTGGAAGATTCAAAGTCATTACTGGTGGATAAAAAAAATCACGTATCTTGGCAGAAGGAATTAACTCAGGACTCTTACTTTAAACTTCAACAAAATCTACTAGACTGTTTTCCTGTTTTGTTACAATGGAACAAAATGGAAGACGGAGGATGGTTTAACATACAGATCCTTAGATGTTGTTGTTCTACAAGAACAGTTATGCTCGTCTACTAGGAATGCAAAGTAGGATGGGAGTAGAGTCCTGAAATAAATGATTGCCCACACCTGCCTCACCTCTGCTGCTGATCAACACCTTGATTTAGAAAACAGTTTTGCTGTAAGCCAAAACATTTCCCAGGTGCTACACTCCTGCATAAATGAGCAGTTTGATGGGTTTTACTGAAAAATTGTGAGGATGGTGATAAAATATTGGTGTGAAGTGAAGCTTAGGAACTCTAAGCAACCAAAGATATGCAAAGATGTGAACCAAGTTCTGAACTTGTTGTGGTAACAGAAGGGGCTAGCTGGGAGCTGTGAAACCATGAAGCTCAAAGCGTAAAACCAGTTTTCTGCCACATTGCCTGCAAGAGAGATACAGCTTCCGTATATATACTGTACATACATACTGTATATATATGGAATCTGGCTGATTAGAAAATAGCTCTTTGTAAGAATTTACTGGTCAACCTGGGAATGACTGGAGCAAAATGCAAATCAGTTACCGTTGCAGTCCTACAAATGCTTGCTAGAAGTAAGCTCTATTGAACATAATGTTGGACTTTAGACTAAAGTAGTTGAGACAGAGATTTCGATTCAGAACCAGTCCAGCAATCCTTTAATTTAAAGACTGCGTTCTGATGTTGCTGGATGTTTGTCAGATCAGAGAAATTTGATTTATACAGGCAAGAGGATGATGTTAATCCTCAGATAAAAAATGGGAAAACGGAAAGGTCAGGCACCATCAAGTGAAAAACATCTGCTAGAGGGGAAACGAGAGAACAATCATCTTGGGAGAGATCTTCGTCAATCTGATGTTCTGCAAATGTCTTGGACTTCAACTTCTGCCATTTTTATTAATGCTGGGTGAGAATTATGAAAGTGAAAGTACCAAGGTTTAAAGGGCACCAAATTGGAGAAGGCTGGTCCAATTTAATGGAGGATCTGCAGTCTACAACAGTGCAACAGCAACTCCTTACAGCTAGCCATCCTGCCTTTATCTACATCCTCTCCTGCTTATTTGGGCGATTCATTGTACATATGCAAATGAGGCAAACTTCATCACTTATTACTGAGATAAATCTACTGGAAACATTAATGCCATCAAAAATCCATCTACATTTTTTAAGATAAATATTTGGCTCTATGGAACAATTCATATGTCTGCCATGTTACATACGACTGAACTTTTACTTTCTGAGAAGACCTTGGGGTTTGAAGACATGTTGTCCTACCTGGCCATTTGTAGATGTTTTCTCCGAAGAACCACCAATGTTACAAGCAAGAGGCCTATTAGAAGAATGCTCAGAATGGCAAGAATAGAAATCACCACCACATTAGGATTCATCTCCACAACTGCAAATGGGAGCAAGGGATCCAGGTCAATGAAAGCAATTGAGACTAGCATTGCCATAAATTGACATGATAAAATAAAAAGATGTGAAGCATCACCTTCTTCCAGTGGCTTTTTATTTCTAGGAGTTTTCTTTTTTTCTAGAGGAGGGGAATATTTGCAGAAAACATCTTCTGAATTTTTTGCTTTATTTCAATGAATAAATCATGGGAATTAACCAGTAACCCATAGAAGGTGAGGCCCAAGCAATAGATCAACATATGAAGGGTTCAGGTTGACCACTTTATTGCAGTTCTAACCTTCGTACAGGAAGCTTTCCAGACTGTTTGCCTTCCTTTGGGAAGAGATAGGTAGAGCTTAGAGTGGATCAGTTTTGGATCTCTTGCAGTTGATTCAAGGCTAACTCCCTGCTTAATTCCTCCTCTCTGCCTGGCTGGGCATTTCAACATCCAAGTTTACTTTGGCCCCCTTCATTTAGAAGGTCTTATTCCCTGGTAAATGGATAGAGGACTGCAGCCTGACATCCTGGTATGGCCAATGCCAACCAGAAATCAAGTCTTTGCATAATGAATGAAGGCTATCAAATAAAAAGGTGAGGCAGATCTCTTTTTCGAAAGAGATCCAAAATCTAAGGAAGACATCTGGATTATATCATATTGGCTGGATTTATATTTTTCACGAAGCCTCAAACCATGATTTGCAAACCATAACAGCTGACAATGCACAGGCCAAAACAAGCCACATCACATGTGAACCCCACCACAGAATTAATTGTTCCAGATAATTCTTCTTATTCATTATTGTTATGTTATATGAAAATGCCATGGATACTGAATTAATAAAGACTGAAACCTCAGCTGGGGACATGCATGTAAGGCAATTCCAGCGTTTTGCTGTTCTGCATGTCCACCAATAAGTGCAACAGCATCACAAATACTGATTTTGGGGTTACAAATACATTTTTGTGAATAAGCACATTTGAAAATATAGAACCCATGAACAACAAGGATTGCCTGTAAATAAAGAACACTTACATAATACCCATTTCCTGTATATTTAAAACAACACAGTGGGTTCTTTTGGTGATTATGTGTTCATTCTAACAACTCTGTTCAAATTAGAAATGGGAAGGGAAAGCAGTAAATCAGTCATGTCTCATACACGCACACACACAAATTTGGAGAAAGGTTTAGTTTGAAATTTTGAAGAACTTGGCTCACCCATGGTGGAAACTGCTATATAGGTGGGGACACTGGGGCTGTTATGACTAAAACTTGTAACACTGCAGTTGTAGGAAGTTGCAGGCAGAAGGCTGGAGACTGTTACGACGTGAGAAGAAACAGTAACTGGTTCCTGTATCACATTGGAAAGGAAAATAGTCGATGGTTAAAATATAGGAATTTTCTGCCTACCTCTGATTTTATGCAGGGAGATTTTGGCCCTGCACATGATCTGAGCTGTGCGTATATTTTTTATATTTTTTGCTAGAATGAAGAACTTATTTGGATGCATCATGGAGTGCCCACCCAGCCCACTGTTTATCTAGTCCCCACTTCCTTAAATAAGAGGATACTGCAAGACATGTGGATGAATCAATCTGCAACATGAGTCCTCAGTAAAGCAATTCCATGACAGCTTTACCACATTTATATTGTGGTCTGCATCAGCAATAAACCACATCCTGGTTTATGTAAAAATTACATCTATTGGCTCTTTTGTCTCCTGGCATGCCAAATAAAAGTCATGAGAATTCAAATGGTACAATAATAAGTCTAAGGAGTGAACTGTCGTTCCTTTCCTCATGGTATTTAGGATGATTTGTTCACTCATACAACCATTCTACCCCTTTTTCATATAATTATATTTTCCTTTTTAAAGGTGAGTTTTAGAAAGTTTGGTCTAGGGTTAAGGCAACATGCTAGAAACTGGGAGTCTCCATGAAAGCCAGCTGGGTGACCTTGGGCCAGTATCTTAGTCCAAATCACCTCTCAGGTTGCTGTTATGGGGAAAATAGGAGGAAGATGTGTTACATATGTTCTCTGCCTTGAGTTGTTTATAAAATTATAAAGGTGGGATACAAAAAAATAAATAAAAATAGAAAGTAATATAGTCCTACATTTTATACTTAGCTAAAGGTAAAAGTTGATTATTGATATCTCTGGCATTCCTGCCTTGGAAAACACTTTTTCTTAATATGTCTTCCATATCTATAAGCACTAGTAGCATGTGATTAAGGAAGATATAGTCCAACCTTCTACATAAGACTGCAGGTAATGGATGAGTGACATATTGCAACAGAGAAAGCTGATTTGAGCTTAGTCAGATTACAGTTCTATCTAGCTCATTCATGTGCGCTAACTGGCAATAATTCTCCAAATGACCAATTAGAGACTCCAGCCTTATCTGAAAGGTAGTAAAGCTTTGCATGCATTCTTTCTTAAGACAACCCATTGCTTTGAGTTGAAGTTAGCCTTGATTAATTCACTTCCATGGGTGAATGGGCTTAATTTTCAGGTGCATATGTCATTACATAATATCTAGGATAGCTGGTAATACTTAGAGGAACCCAGTGGAATTCAAGTTAGTCATGATTATGTTAAAACCTACTGATTTCAATGGTTCAAAGGTAAGAATTTCTCTGGAGCTTCTGGCCATTCTCTATGGATAAACATACTGGTCTCAGTTGATCCTAATTCCAACTATATATAGATTTTACATTTCCATGCTGCAGATTTAATTTCACAGCTAAAATCTCTGAAACAGAATCAGAGGTCAATCAAAAAAGCCCTACCCCAAATACATCTTCAGGGAAATAAAAGTGCTAAACTCAGCTATAATCTGTTAGCGGCTAAGAACAACTCCAGATGTGAATAATGTTGCAAGAGGTAAAAATAAAAACAGTGAAAAAGTTAACCACAAGAATACTGACTATGGCAATTGGGCAATAACAAACAGAACTGGGAAATTTAAAATGTTTCAGACAAGCTAAAAGAAGATAACAGCTTCAAATATGGTTCCTTCAACCCTTTTGAAGTCTTGAAATTCAACATTTCAAGTTATTTTCTAAAACTTCATTTGGCCTAATAAAGTGTTGCCTCTATGGAGTTTCTACAGTGGGAAAGATATGAATAATTTATGCTCAGAAAAGTTATTTTACATGTTGAAGAGAAAGAGACATAGTTATGATTCTTATTAAAGTTCTGACTTCTAGCCACTTGTTCTCCAGAATTCATTTGAATGTGGAAAAGCAACCCACTTGAATCCTATTAGCTAATTCTTGACTGAATGGAAGACTCAAGGTTTTGAAGACTGGGACCATGGCTAGCTGGTATAGCTCCATTTCTATCCTATATATGGTAGTGTTCAACTCTAGCTTCATTCCTTTACAGCATATGCGCAACATTATAATATATGTAGAAAAGGATAGAGCTTGTGTCATTATGACAAGGTTATTAGTTCTTGTCTCCATACATTGCTAAGTAATAAATACAATTGACTCAGAAGTGGTAAATTTCTTTTAAATGAAATCTGTTTTTCAACAATGTCAGCAATATTACTGCCACAGTTTGCAATTTTTTTGCTTGAAGTATACTTTTCACCAAAATATATTCATGCAAAGATAGGCTAGATTTCAAATCGGAGCCATGCCAATTACATTAAATATCAAGGGAAAGATAAAGAAAAAAAAACACATACCTGAATTTTTGTCTCATGGTCTAAGCCAAACTGTTGGCAAAAAACTTCAAAGAAATCAGCTACTCCTTCTTCTACCCACAAGAGAGTTACGGATGTTTGGGTTTTATTCACAGCAAAGAGTGACCTTGGAGGAGCTGGATCTAGAGACAAGAGAAGAGTCCCTTTAACTGCATTTTACAGGTCATTGGGATGCAACGTGAAGAGGTGGGAGATCACAGGTGATACAAGATTCTGATGTCTACAGACCTACAGACAGATTTCTCTCTTTCCAAAATTTCTTGGCAGTAAAATGGAACTTTAAAACAGGAAGGCAGTTTGAGGTAGCATGCTTTTTTCCCTTCTCTTTGCTATAATTACTTCAGTTCCTTTTTCAGTTAACTCTTAACTGTACTATGAGTTTGTATGTCTTTGCACAAACTTGCTGGTAATGTTTTTGCCCCAGAAAGAGCAATAATTAATCCTAGAGTGTTGAATAATATATAAAGTTCTTCAGAAAATCATCTTGGAATCTTGTTTTTAATAAAGGAATGGGCAACATGTGAGTTGAATAGGTCTTTGTTTGAGGCCTTAGAACACCTACCGGTTGCACATTGCAGCAAATTCATGTACTTATTATATGGTTTATTTGCTGTATTTTTAAACCACAATATTTCCCCAGAATTTTTGAGGGAGGGTGCCAAAACAGCAACATCCATAAAGGAGGTTTAAAAAAAGTCAAGATGGAAATAAAAGCAGCATGATAGAAGCCTTGTTCTCTTTGAATATCCATTGCATTCATGCATAGAAATAAAGAATTCTGCTGCCATAATTATCTTGATTAATTTAACCCTCATCCCAACCAGCGACATCACTATCAAATGTGTGTAAGGTCCTGCAATGATGTCTCAGCATACCTGTCAATGTGATTGATGGTCAAAATGAATGAATATAAATAAAATATGTTCCCAGCCAAAAATAGTCCCTGCATTTAAAAAGTGAATCTCTTCCTAAGCATTCTTGGAAGGACAGAAAAAGGAGAAAACCTATAAAGGCATTTCTAATATGAGCAAATAACTTCTCAATTTTGCTTCAGTTCAACTGTATCCAAAAAAACGTTTAGAAACACTTAGTATTTCTTTCTTTTTCATTTCTTTTCCAAAGAAAAATGGAAATTTAGCCAGCAAATGTTTTATTTACGCCCCCAAAAAGATTCCACCTCCATTTTAGTATATATGTCGCCATCTTGCCTACTTTTTTATCCTTTATTTTTCTATTATTTTTAATATATTATTGTATTGTTTAATTTTCTGATATTATTTTATCATAGGCCACCCAGAGCTACAATTAAAAGATGGGAGACAAATAAATTTATTTATTTGTAAATTTAATAAATAAAGAAACAAAGAAACAAATAAGTCAAGTTGTGCCATCAAAAATCAAGTCACATCCTTTCCCCAAAGGCATTTTTGCTGGGGGGGTTTGCCAGAAACCGGCAAAAAAAAGTCACAAATTGTAATCATGTGACCTCAGAAAGCTGTAATCAGCCACAAATGTGAGCTGGTGACCACAGCGTGTGTGTATGTGTGTAATGGAAATGCTTTACAGGCCATAAAGCAACCTTTTGGAGACCACTGTTAAATCTGAACATCGTGAAGCAAATGGGTGTAAGTTGAGGACTACCTATATCATAGAACGCAAGCCAATTATTAATCCAATATTGCCCTGGCCATTTGATATCAAATGAGAACTCTTTGTCGGTACATAGAAAAAATTCAGCGATTCACATACTGTACACTCAGAGCTGCATACACATTAGAACTTATGGCTAAAGGGAAACACGCAATCAGTTGTACATCCAGATGTATCATCTCATCTGCCAATGTCAGTTTTTCCTTCCATCAAAATGCAACCCTTTAGTTCGGAGAACCATTTGCATTTTATAGCACCCTTGCTCTAAAAAAAACCCGAGCAAAACAATAGATGTCGCCTCAGACCCAAGGATGGCACAGCAACGCCTTACCAACTTTCACAAGCTGAAGTGCAGATGTGTTGCTACCCCGCTCAGTGCAAGCAGTTACTGAGAGATTATAGATGTCCCCTGCAGGAAGGCTGAGCATTGTGGTCATGACGTTCCGTGTCACCTGAAACAAACAGCGAGTTAAATTCTTGCAGGGAAGACAGGCTTTGAACAGTAACCAGGGTTTGATGGGCTGGCTGGACTTGTGTCTCAACTCGTTTAAAGGATTTGGAATAATTCTTCCGTGGAGGAGAATCTGCCCGCTCTTTAGAAGGCCGATATTGCAAGTCAAGCCAAGTCATCTGGAAATGGCTCAGGGCGGAGATAAATCTCGCCTGTGTCTCCAGAATGGTAGAATGCAACCACGAACTGCCGTGGGTAGGGTCCCCCCCATCCTTTCAAAAACTGCCACTGAACAATAATTTTAATGTGACAGAAGAGGAAGATTATATAAATACTTGGAGAGTAATTGCTTTAATGGCAGAAAATTAATCTTGATTTAATTATCCCTAATTATAAATGCCACATAGTGAGTGGGTAGCCATATTTTTGTTTATTTGTATCCCGCCTTTATTATTTTATAAACAATAAAATAGCGGTGAACATACTTAACGCACCTTCCTCCTCCGATTTTCCCCATAACAGCAACCCTGTGAGGTGAACTGGGCTGAGAGAGAGGGACTGGCCCAAGGTCACCTGGCTGGCTTTTAATGCTAAGGTGGAATTAGAATTTATGACCTCCCAGTTGCTAGTTTGTTACCTTAACCGCTAGGCCAAATAAATAAATAAATGTTATTTATTCATACCAATTGAATAAATACTGTGCCTGTTAGGCTTTATTATGGCTTCCTCAAACTTTTGGAGTGCAACTACCATTCAATATTGGGGAATTAATGCCCCCTGAAATAGGGGATTAGGCAAAAAACCTATCAAGCCATGTCTATCTCTAAGACCTTGAAGAACATAAGGAAACTTACGCTGGGTCAGACTTCAGATCCATCTAATTCATAATTCTACTTCACAGTGGCCAACTAGGTTTAGAAGGACACAAAACAAGAGCTGACAAACCATATGTGATCTGTAACTGGCTTACCACTTCTTGCTTTACCTCCACTAGCTATGTCTGCTCTCTTCTATTTTGCATTGTTGTTATAAGATGACCTATCTAGGAAATAAGAACAACTGGAACGTATGCTTGAAAAATATTTCCTAAGGAAAAATTGAAAAGGAGTTACTTCTCAATTACAATAGTCCGGACGTCAGTGTTTTACTTCTGGCCTGACATTTGTTGGTCTGAAAGTAATATCCAAGAGAAACAGGGGTCTTACGCTCTTTTTTAACTTTTTCTTTCCTTCTGCAATAACCATCCAGTGCAACATTCTAGAATGGGAAAGATCCGTACTGTTGTCACCATAGGTCCAGCTGACATAGAGAAGGCTGTTGAAATATTCAACTGAAGTGATTGTAGGGGATACAGGAGCTACCAGAAAACAAACATACGCACACACCATAATTATCACCATTGTCAACATCATCTTCTTCCCCAAATGTACATTATTTATATTAAGAGTACATTCTTTTTCTGAGGGCTTCTTCTTCACACATCGCACTTGGAGGAGTCTGCAGAACAGACTCACAGATCACCAAAGGGACCTCAGTGAACACCTCTTCCAATAGTTGCAACATTTTTCAGGCCAAAGACCACATTTAGCACTTGAATGACACACTGGGGGGCATATTCCAAAAAAATACATGGGGACGGTACAAAAACTAGATTCTCTTTCAATACAATGTACACTTGTATTTGATTAAACTGGAATTAATCGAAGGCAATTAAAATCTCCCTGTACTTAATAATTTTCTGCTCTACACATGAATGCTTGGCAGGCATTCAAAAGTATTGGAGAACGATATATGCAACTTGGGGGCCACAGATGTGCAACCTTCATCTAATCCAAGCTCCTATTGATAGAAGAAATCTTTGGTCATCTAAAGACGACAAAAAGCTTCTGAGTCCAACATTTTCTAAAGTCTTGTGCTATCACTGAGTTCTTCCCAAGTCTATAGGAGTTGGTTATTTGTCAAAGTGACTGAAAGCAAAATTGTTCCATAATCTGACAGCCATGCAAATATTTGAAACTGACTCGCATATTGCTCCTTAGGCTGGACGCCTAAGATTTTTGAAGAAAAGTTATATGTATTTTTTCAGATTGCAGAAGGTCTTCTGTTTTTAAATCGGTTTTATTCACTTTCAATATTCTACCAAGAAAAATGGAAACAGTCTTCTCTCTATTTTTTGCGAGAGCGCCACTAAGGAACAGTAACCACAGCTTCTCATTACAAATTGCTTTAACTTTGCATGTCAGATTGTTTTCTGTTTAATAGGACGTTTAGACTCATAAAGGCTAGATTAAAAAAATTGCCTAGATTGATGATATAAATAGAGCAAAAATGTTGCAACACACTACCATTCTGGATCCATGTAATTTTGAGCATGTTTTACATGCATACCTACCCAGAGCAAGGTGCATCTACTTGCTGTCAAAAAATAATTACACACTTGGATGAAGAGTAAAATCTGAAAAATTCAGAAGTACATTGAGCAAACTAAAGGTTGCATTGGCATAAAAAATTTGAATGCTCTTTAACTTGTTTGATCTGTTTTGTCCAGATGCATTCTTGTTTTATTTAAGATAATTTCATATGTCAGTACAATTTTGAGAAGAAATATTGTAGTTAAGGATCTTAATATGATATTCAATGATGGAATTTCCCATCTGATGTCATCTCATGAAGAGCTTTGCTCTATCAAGCCTGAGGTATGGTAAAAAAGATAATTTTATGCAACTGGAAAGTCACCCTCCTGACTGGATCCAGGATGGATATTGTTATCTATTACTGAATAGCTTTTGTGTTCTAAAAATGAGAAGATGAAGCAATATGTTTCTCTAAGGTCTAGATTTACCTTCAGGATTCAATTACTTTTATATTGCTATGTACATTTATTGTAAGGGGGCATGGCAGCTGAGCAAGGGGGTGTGGTGGCTGAGTGGTTAAGATTCTAGGCTTGTCAGCCAGAATGTCAGCAGCTCAGCAGTCCGAGACCCAAGCGCCTACTCGTAGTAGTCTACGAGACTACTGCGTAGTGGGGTGAGCTCCCATTACTTGCTCCAGCTCCTGCCAACCTAGCAGTTTGAAAGCATTTAAAAATGCAAGTGGATAAATAGATACCACCTTTGGTGGGAAGGTAACAGCATCCATGCACCTCAGCGTATAGTCATGCCAGCCACATGACTGTGGAAGCAACTTTGGACAACGCTGGCTCCCTTGGCTGTGAATCAGAGGTAAGCACCACTCCCTAGAGTCGGACACGACTGGCAGGGGAAAGCTTTACTTTTTTACATGTATTATTTATTCTTTTTTAATGTTCATTTGTTTTAATTTCACATGCTTATTTTAATCTTTCTAACATAAGTAGGTTTTCTTTTGTATTCGTATTATCTTTTTTTCCCAACTGATGCTATATTTTTGTATTTCCCCATTAAAATATACATACTGTATACCCCTTATCTTCCCTCTAATAAACATGCAAATTATAGATAGAGTTTCATCAGAAACAGTGACTATAAACTGTTCTACTCCTATAAAATATATACTGCTAGACACTGTGATAGTTGGAGTACGTATTAGTATTATCCTATCTTGGAGAGAGGCATGCAGTTAGGTGCACAGATATTGCTTGCAGATAATGATAAGGAATTAAAACAACGTGTAAATGAGTGCCAAGTTGGAGCTGAATTCACCTCTGAAAAACCAAAAATCAGGCTTTAAGCATCATTTCTAAGGCCAAGATGTCATAGTTGCTTCCAAAGAGCTAAGGGCAGCCACAGTGAGTGCACTTGGGAATGGTTGTGTGAGAATAATTAAACAAGCTCTGAATTTGCTTCCTGTTTCATCTCCTCCTCTAGTGTAACGTAAGTTCTTCAATGTTTTGTCCCAACAACTTTTGAAGTGGGCTGTTCTGAGAAACAAGAACTTCTCTGTGAATTTTTATGGCTGAGATCTTGCTGGTCTCTGTGCAATACCTTAACTACCAAACCCACTGCTTTTTCATGTTTAGCCACCGATATGAATAGCTCAATTAAATCTTTCAAAGAACCAAAGATGAAAGCTGAAGTCAAACAGTGCAGCTTTAGCATTTTTCTGTGGAAGATGATGCTAACATTAATTTGTCTCAGTCCAAAGCCTTCTTCAAAAATCTCTTTTACTGATGCAGTGAATGTCTGAGATAGGAATGAAAGAAGGCTGTTGTGCTGTTGTGATATACATATCACCATTTATGTACATGTATGTAATGTCAAAACAAGTAGGGATGAGTTTGTAATATGACACACATGTTGTTAAGTGCTCTTCATCTGCAAAGGAAACCCAAGGGGACAATTACACTACAGATATTCCTTGGGTTACAACATCAATCAGGACTGGAATTTCCATCGCTATTATTTTATTTACCATTTGGCGTATCATACATTGACTTACAATATATATTAGCATTTAGCCCAGATTAAAAACACATTGAAATATGATTTTATGATTGCACTGATTGCAATCATAATGCGCAATGCCATGCAACTGCATCCCTTAGCAATGGCAATCCTGATTGTCATCATAACCTGTCGACCTTGCAGAACAAACCAGACAAGAAACATGACCAGATGAACTCATTCTACTTTATTGTGAAGCTATATTGACAGAATCTTGAAATTCTGAAAGCCACTTTTCTCTCCTGTTACCTTTGCAGCCCAAGAAACTAGACAGGGTCTCTTCTGAGCTTCTTGCCCCACTTGCAATCTAGCTGCAGGCTATGCTATCTCTTATCTGACCATTCCCTTGGCAGTGTCTCTTTGCCTAATCTCCCAAGGTCATTCCCACATACCATTATATAACCTTAGGACTGCACAGCTCATTACATGAGGATCTAATGTGACTGACATGGGAAGATGAAGGAGTCCCAGGCAAGCAGGTTGGTGTATGAGAGCAATAGGCTAGTGATAGGGGATGCCATGGGCAGGCACCAGGGAATGTGGGTGGATGTTTAGGAACATGTGTGGTTGGACACTAGGAAGCACAGGCAGGTGGGTGGGTGATTGCTGCAGGTGGGCACTATGAAGTATAGGTGGCAGGGAGGTGGTCATAAATGTGGAGCAGCCTGAATTTTTATCATGTGACCATAGGGGCACTGTGACAATTGGAACTTTGAGGACTGGTTGTAACAGTTACAAGCTCTGCTGAAACTTTTAACACTTGCTGAATGAATGGATTAACTCAAAGACTACCTGTAAATAATCACCCCTCAAATCACACACACTTTGGGACATACCCACCTTCATGCATACCCATTTAGTTGAACCTTTTAATGAAGTAGGTTCAAATGTTCATCCTGAATGTGCAGGAGGTTTTTCTGAAGAAAGTTCAAGTTTTGTTTTTCAAACACAATAGATTCTGATTTCTTATTTTGGAATTAATTTTATAAAAGTATTCTCTTATTCTATCTCTGTTCCACTCATCACCAGCTCTTGTGCAAAATATGCTGGAATTATGTTCTGTAGAAGCTTCTGAAAACATGTGACTGAAATGACAAGATTGTTCTCCCTGAATACATCAAAAATCTGTTCTCTATACCCCATATCTGGAATTTGAGAGAGTTGTAACATGTGCTTCATCTTTACTTAATACAAGCTGTGTGGAGACAAACACTGCATAAATACAACTTTTTAGAGCAACAGAGCAGAACGGTTATTTGTGTATCAGTCACGCATAATGTGGAGGTTGTACAGCACCTTTCTACTCTTGTACTTTCCATGCACTGACTGAGATGATGGATATTACAATCCAACACCTTTGGATGGGAGCAACTTGGGGAAAGCTAATTTAAAGACCACAGTTTTTCTGTTTTCATAACCTTCATAACCTTGTTACCATCTTGGGAAGAGCTGGTAAGAAAAAAAAATCCTCCATAGGGAGTAATATCCCCAAATACCTTGCACCTAGACCAACATCTTTCCAGTGAAAAGTAGTTAAAAAAATGTGTAACATCTCTAGAGTTACTACAATGGCATTTAAATATAGATTTCCATTCAGTCATATTGTGATTGAACAGAAAGTTCAGTATACCACTGTCTTACTATTATTATTGTTTATAGGTTGGAATATTTACCAGTTTGGTTTCACTCAGTTTCAAATGCTTGTTTTCATCATTTATTCTGCAAACTTAATCCTTTTTGGATATCTGTCCTAATGCCTGCATTCTGTATACTCTTTTCCCGTTGCGCATAGCATTTTTAAATAACTTTCCTTGAATATGTGTGCAGATGTGCACTTTTCCCTAGTGATTTTTTTGTAGGCTAAGGGCCAGACGAAGATGATGCCATGAAAGTGCTGCACTCCATATGCCAGCAAATTTGGAAAACTCAACAGTGGCCACAGGATTGGAAA
>JANHZU010003184.1:91068-102596 GCA_032468055.1 Acrochordus granulatus | reverse complement strand
CAAAGAGGAATTCCTAAGAGCTACAGCTTTTTACGTTCCCCTTCCAGGGGAGAAGAGGAATTCAGCTTCAAACTTCGCCAAAAACTGACATATATTTTGAAAAATCAGAAGCTTTATTGAGAAACCCAGAAATTATTTGATTTATTAATTCAATGAACTTATATGCCATCTCAATCACCGAAGCTTACAAGATTTAAAAACACTGGATGATGTTAATAAAAATAAACACAGAGACAAACAAGAAACAATAATGCTCAATGGGAGAAAAGAACAAAAATAAAACCAAATCACAATCATAAGGTATATAATATCAGGGAACAAATCATAATTCACCCTGCCTACTGAGTGGTTGCATTTGGGCTAATACTTACCAAGGCAATGCATTGCTACAGAATTGTCTACTAGTACCAAACAATTTGGAATAGGAAGTACAAGGAGTATGTTGCACTGAATTCACCCACTCCAATGCTAATAAATACTATTCTTCTAGTAAGTTTCCCAAATATCTGGAAAATATCTACTTTTTGGACAGTAGGGATTTGCAAATCAGAATTGCACTCAATGAGCACTTATTTAAGTAAGCTTATTGAATATGGTGAAGCTTACTTCCAACTGAGCACACATCAGTATGAATGTCAACCATTTAATTTGTAAAGAAATGAATTTGCCAATTCCCTTTTTCCAAAATTCTTCTATCTTCCTATCTACTCAACTCAGACTAGAGCAAGTTGTTCACCGAATTCTTAAGGCTATCTATAACAGCAGTATGAATTGATATTAACATACCATGATGTGCCTAAGATAAACTTCCATGCAACAAGCAGTTTAAAGTAAATTGGGTTAGTTCTTTATGCAGTAGTCAACAACAGTCCCTATATAGTAGTTTATGGTTTATCTTAAACCTGAATTCACTCTAGACATCAGTCAAGCTTTCTTTTTTGATAAAAGTGAAAGCTATAAGCTTTGAGGAAAGTAGGCAGATATTCAAAAGGGCTCTTAAATTATTTTGTCATTTATAATACTAATGTAAAAAAGTCAATATTCACTTTTAAATAAAGCATACAATTCTTGTGCCAAATTCTGTCCTTAGTATTATAAATAAGAATACAGAATTTGTTACATTTATAATCACTGCAGAGATAGTAAGTCAGATTTATTTGTCACATAGCTCAAACAGATACTTTAGATATAATTCTAAAAGTTTTCCTCTCATTTCCATTATAAGAACATGCTTGTAAAAATATCCATTTCGATTGAATTGGAACAGGGTGAATCTAAAGTGGAGGGAGTGAAGAGAAAGAATGAGCTCAGAGATGGATGAAGGTGAGGCTAGAGCAGGCGGTAGAGCCAGGTGAATGGAGTACAGGGAAAAATTATATCATCTTCCAAATCTTTTAGACAACATTTGTTTTTAATTTTAAGGGACATAATTCAACAAAGAATCAATCTTTGATTTGAGAAAAGATGTGTTAAAATAATTATTCTAAAGAGGCATCTATGATAAATTCTAGCTCAAAAGCCACAAAAATCTCAATCTCTGTCTGTTATCATGACAGGGCTAAGTTGATTAAATCCACAGTCTAAAGTTTTCTAACAGGACCATTAACTCTGAGGTGTACTCAGTGCCATGGTTGTCATGGTCTAGCAAACCAACTTAGACCTAGGATATTACTAAATAAAGCATAATAGGAATAGGAATGTTATGAAAGCCAATTGTAGAGTGTGGTTTTGATCACTGTAGAATTCAACTACATTTTCCTATTTCAGGGGAAAACACATCTTGTTTTCTTCGGTTGGTGATGTATCAATCCTCCCCTATCTGCCAAAGGAGATTATGAGACTTTGTTAGCTGGGTTAACCAAACAAATTATTTTCCCATGAAGCACTCTCGTAGGATGGCAAGAGCTCATTGCAGTTGCTCTTTGGAAATTGCTCACTGCAGTTTCTTGTGCAAACAGCCTTCTATGGAAGCCATGACCTAGATTCGGCAAAGTAACAGCTGATTAGGACCAGAGTTTCTGCTTCAGAGGAGAGCTACCAGTGTTTGTGCACTGTTCAAGCATTTAAATATAGCAACTGGGCAACATGTTCTCCCAGCTTGGACACCTGACTCCTACTTGAGGCTAGAAGTAAATTTTATTTACAGGGGCTTGCCTCAAGACACCAGATCTGTTTAAGCTAGAAAAGAAACTATAACTTTAGAATCAGGAGCTAATAAAAACCTATTAAGAAATCGGTTTTGTCAAGAGGTGGTAATGAGTGAGAAGTGTTGCTCATCCGCAGGCTATGGCGATATGAAGCATCTCCAAGAATGTATTATCTATCCTTGGTAGAAACACCAGCAGATTCATGTCAGGATTCCTCCACATTCCAGGGTAGAATGGGTGTTTCAGATTAATAAACTTAAAAGGGAGTTAGGAAACTTTTTAAAAAAGTCAAACCTCATTCCTGGCAAGAATTCAGTGTAAGAGTAAGGAACAAAAACAGTCCTTTACTGAGCTTCCAGAAGGTTTTTTCCTCTCACAACGTCAAATCAAGGATTTTATTTAGCTAAATAAATTGGCTAAAATCCATTCCACTTGTAATATTTACAGATTCAGAAGAGAGATTGCATGGAATGAAGAAGTAAGTTAAGAGATAAAGATGAACTTAAGTGAAACTGTGCATTTTTGTATTGGTTTATTTATTTTATTATTCATTAGATTTATATGCTGCTGAACTCAATAACAACTCTCAATGGCTTACAATAAGGACAAATAATAAAAACAATTAAAAGCAGTTAAAAAACTTAAAAATAACCAACTGGACTGAGAGGAGGAGCCAAAAAATATACATGAGGGAGGAGGTGAATATTAAACCACCAACTACCTCCAAGATGATGTGTCCCCATCAGAGCCCCACACCAGCTGGCAGAACCAGGTCTTAAGGTTCTTCTGGAAGGTTGTAAGTGTGGGCGCAGACCTCACCTCTGGGGGCATGATGTTCCACAGGGCAGGAGCCACAGCAGAAAAGGCTCTTCTTCTTGATCTCGTCAGCCAAAACTCCTTGGCTGACTGGATCTGGAGGAGGTCTCTTCCACTGGAACTGGTGGGATAGGACTTCCCAATTGGGGTGACATTGTTCCTCAGATAGCCTGGTCCCATGCCATGAAGGGCTTTAAAGGTCAAAACTAATACCTTGAGTTGCACCCGGAAGCAGACTGGCAATCAATGCAGCTTGTGGAATAAAGATGTTACATGGGCCATTTTATTGGCCCCTACAATCATTTACACAGCAGCATCCTGCACCAGCTGTAGTCTCTGGATGCTCTTCAAGGGTAGCCCCATGTAGAGGGCATAACAATAATCCAACAAACTGATATAGAGGGCATAAGTGACTGAGTGAAGGGAGCTCAGGTCTAAGAAAGGGCGCAACTGGCACAAACATGCAGTCATGCAAATGCCCTCCTAGCCGTACCTGCCACTTGCTCTTTGAGCAGGAGTTGAAAGTCCAGGAGAACCCCAGATTGAGCACTGGTCTGTCTGGGGTAGTTCTATCCTGTCCAGAGATAAAGTTGTTGAAGTCCCAGAACTGGATCCCCCAGACACCCAAAGCCACTTAGTCTTGCCAGGGTTCAACCGAAGCCTGTTGTTCCCCATCCAGATCTGTATAGCCTCCAGACACCGAGTCAGGGCCAAGACAGCATCACTTGGATCACCAGGGATGGAGATGTAAATCTGAGGATCATCAGCATACTGATGGTACCTCATCCCATGGCAATGGATGATCTCACCCAGCGGTTTCATGTAAATGTTAAAAAGGAGAGGAGAAAGTATTAAGCCTTGCAGCACACCACAAAGTAGTGGCTGTGGACTGGACCTCTCCCCCCTATAATACCAATTGTGACAAGCTTTGGAGAAAGGAGCCAAACCAGCACAAAACTGCACCCCCAGCCCACCCCCCACAACCAACCCAAAAGGATACCATGGTCGACAGTAATGAACATCATTGAGAACTCCATCCCACTCTCACCAGAGATCATCCACAAGGGCCCAGAATATCCATTTCCTCCAAGATCCTCTGAAATTGCCATGCGACCACTTTCTCAACCACCTTCTCTAAGAAGGGCAAGTGGGAGACTGGATGATAATTATCCAGACAGGTAGAGTTCAACAATGTTTTCTTAACAGGGATGAACCCCTTTCTTAAGGGATTGGCCTCCTTAAAAGGTCCCAAAAATGTCCCCTCTTGCAGTAGGGCATTTATCACTGCATGTACTCACCTGTTAGTTACCATCCTGGCAGCTTTCACCAACCAGGAGAGACACGGATTTAATTGACAAGTGGCTGCACTGACAGCATCGAGGACCCTGTCCATTTCATCGGGAACAACAGGATTGAATTGTTCCCAGATAATGGGCAAGACTCCACCCCAGGCATCTCAAGTGGATCTGCATCACACATGGCTTCCAACTGGGACTGAATCCAAGTGACTTTATTTGCCACGTGTTCAGCAAATTCCTCTGCACGGCCCTGGAGAAAATCCCCCAAGTCCCCCACCCACTAAGAAAAGACTGGGTGATCTTAAGCAGGGCCAAAGGATGACATTCTGTGGATGCAATAAGGATGGAGAAATAATTTCATTTCGCTGCCCTTATCACAACAAGATAGGCCCTAACAGTGGCTCTAAGTCGAGTTCGATTGGATTCTTCCTCAGACTTCCATCAGTGGCACTCCAGGCATCTCTTTTCCCTTTTCAGCAGCTGCAGCTCTTCCATGAACCATGGAGAGTGACAAGTGCGATGAGTAGAGAGAGTCTGCACAGGTGCGATCCTACCCAAAGCCTTGGCCGTCCTTTGGTTCCAAGACATAACCAGGGCTTCAGCAGGACCGTGCAGCAATGCCTGAACATCCCCCAGCAATGTCTGAAACCCATCCGGGTCCATCAGCCACCGAGGATGGACCAAACAAATAGGTCCAATCTCCCTGCAGAGGGAAGCAGCATAAGAAAGTCTCAAAGACACCAGGGTATGATTTGACCATGACAAGGGGGACATTGCAAGTTCCCCCTGCAGATCATGCTGCCATTGCTCTGACAAGAAAATCATATCCCGAGTGTGGCCACTATTTTGAGTAGTGCCTGAAATAATTTAGGATAGGCCCATGGGTGCCATGGAGCCAGGAACTCCTGAGCTAATCCAGAGGACCATCAGCCTGGGGAAGTCCATCACCAATTCTGAGATGGCCTCAACCAGCTCAGGCAGGGAGGATGCTACGCAGCAGGGAGGCTGGTACAGTAGCAACACCCCCAACTGATCCTGTGAGCCAAGCTTCATTTTACTTAAATCTGCTTTTAGTCTTCCCACCCTTCCTTCTCTGGGGCAGGATATAAACACAGGTGATAAAAAATAAAATAATTTAATAACTTACTTAACAGAAATATGAAATAATTATGAACAGGGTAGAGATGCAATGTTTAGGTAACACAAATTAATTGCCCATCTTACCATTCACTGGAAAGCCAGAATTCTAAAGAATTCTTGATTAATCGGAAATGAGTGATACGTTAGGACTACTGATCAATGGCTCCCACTTGGCTCTTCCTACCCGTGGGGTCAGCTAAATAAAGCTGGATAGATCTGGCACAGAACCAAAAACTTCAGCTATTTTCATAACCAAACATAATGTAAGGCTATGGGTTGTTCTTGGCTCTTGATTCCAGCTTGCTTGGAGAAAAATAAGCTAGAGTTTCTTGTTTACATATAAAACTAAACAAAATATGGAGAGGTCCATCTGGATTTGTTTAGATACTCCAATTGGCAGAAGGCAGATAAGAAAACAGTTCAGCACACTGCTTTTCCCTACCCAGTTCTGGTGTACCATTGTGAATATTCCTGTATTGTGCAGATTTCAGATTTTGTATATTTACTGTGTAGAATTGTGCTGAATAACACCTGGTGAAGATCTCCTTGCTGCACACCTATTTTAAATCCATAAATTTGGTTTCTTTCTTTCTCGCTCTCTCCCTCTCTTTTGCATCTGACCACTCTAATTGGAGATAGCATGGTATACAAGAACACTGGCCTAGGAACCTAGCCTGATTCTCTTTATGCAGGGATGTTGCTGGCTGAAGTAGCTGCAGGTCACATTCCAAAGAAGGAATGAATGAGAGATGTCAGAATAAAAGAGATCTAGGAGATCTCCTTTTCTAATCAGCTGTGGTAGGCACAAGGAACAGGAGAAATAGGCCATGTAAAAATCACTCATATGGGATTACCATTGCAGAGAGATTTTAAAGCCCTTCAACCTCCCTCCTCCCACTATCCCCTTGGCTTCTGGAGGCTCTTAGCTTGCTTTGGGGGAAAATAAGTCTGGAAATAACTGTATAGTTTAGACAAAAAGTTGTTTTTTTCATTTATTTTTATCCTGCCTTTATTACTTTGATAACTCAAGGTAGCAAATATATCCAACACACCTTCCTCCTCCTATTTTCCCCACAACAACAACCCTGTGAGATGGGTTGGGCTGAGAAAGAATGACTAGCCCAAGGTCACCCGGCTGGCATTCATGGCTAAGGCAGGACTAGAACTCACAGTCTGCTGGTGTTTGGCACAAAGTCACCCAGCTGGCTTTCATGGCCAAGGTGGGACTATAACTCACAGTCTTCCAGCTTCTAGCCTGGTGCCTTAACCACTAGACCAAACTGGTACACATATTAATGAGGATTAGCTACATTGTACAATCTAGCAGGGACTGAGTAGCTAATTAAGGTAAGGCAGGAAATAATAAGCTAATTGGAGACAGAGCAGGAAGTTCCTTATCGCACTAGGCTCATACAAAGCAAAGAGAGAACTTTGTGGAGAAAACAAGGAAGGGACCAGGTTGACTAAGCAAATCTTGGTATGCTAACTAAAAGTACAGTTCATTCACAATGCAAGGGAGAATCTGGATTAATGTCTACCTTTTTTTCCCTTATAGATGAAAAGTTCTAAACAACCATGCCTTAGCACGTCCCTTCAGATTCACTGCCTTAGTTGACAACTCCTAGTCAAAATCTGTGCCAGGTGGAAGTTATGAGAGTTAAAGTCCACTGTGTCTGGAAGCCTGCCTTAAACATATGCTTGTATCCTTTCACTCATTGGGGGTTTTGTAATCAAAGGATCCCACCTTGCAATCCTACCCAAGTTCAGTTAGAAGTACATCCCATTAGAAGCAAAGTACTTTTGTGTAATTTTATTTTCAAATATGCATTTACTTCTAGATAAGCATTCACAGGTTGCACTGTCAGTTCACAACACAACTTTGTGCAGCATTTTGTCCAGAAGTAATTTCAGTTTTATTCAGTAGGATTTAAATCTCTAGAAAGTGTTATTTATATTTGCAGCTTGGGAAATCTTATATACTGTATATTTTTAGATTCTCACTCCACTCACTATGATGTATTCCTGGTGACATCCAGCTTATGTTCCTGGATGAAACATTTGTGAAATATTGGGTTAAGCAACCCAGTTTTAATTCTTTTTCTTTTAAAAATGACTCTGCCATTCCACCTAATGCATGAGTGGTCAAAGTTAGAGAAATAGAGTCTTTGAGTACAGTATTTTGGGATATGCATTCTAGAAGGCAAACAGAGGGAGTAGCTTCAGGAAAATAATTTAATTTAAATGCAATCAAAATTAAAGGATATTAGAGTTAATAGACTATTTCGTGTGCATTTTATGTTTTTCTTCTTTTGTTATAGGTAGTCTTCAACTTAACACCACAATTGGGACCAGAATTCCTAATGATAAACAAGGTGGTTATTAAGTGAGTCACAAATGATTTTATGACCTTTTCCCTTGCAGTTGTGAAGTGAGTCACTGCAGTTGTTAAGTAAATCACATGGTTGTTAAGTGAATCCCAATTGCCCCATTGACTGCTTGTCAGAAAACATCTGGGAAGAACACAAATGGAAATTACAACACCTTGAATACTGCGACAGTCGTAAATACATGCCAGTTGCCAAGAGGGAGGTCTGAAATTGCTGTAAGTGTTGGACTGATCATGTCACTTGTTTCAGTGCCATTGTAACTTCAGATAGTTGTTAAATGAATGGTTGTAAGTTGAGAACTACCTATACTTAGTTATTAAATTTATACAGCACCCATTTATCAGAAGTAACACTGGTAACATTTACAATTTAACTACCATTTTGGAAATAGTTCTGGGAGTATACTCAAGGCTTTGGAGAGTGCAGATACATTTTCAGATTATATTTCTTCAATCAAATGGATCCTAAGATTGTGTACATTAATAAGAGCATGGTATAGTGGGTTGAATCCTGACCAGGTTATCTTCAGAGTACAGACACTGAAATCAACAAAAGTAATTAATTGTGATTGATTTAAGCTGCTTTAAGTTCAAAGAACTTAAGTTCAAAGAACAACCAGACACAGGGACAGTTTTTTCCCTCATGCCATCATTCAGCTGAATATTTGGCTCATGCTATAAAACAGGACGCAAAATGCAAAGAATTCTAAATTAACCTAGAAGTTCTGTCTAATGTGTATATATACTTATCAATAGATCGTGGTTCTAATTCTACACTTTATAATATTCCCTTTCTACTGTCTGCATACTCTGGATACACACTTTACTTCATTATTTCTTTATATTATTATTTTATATACTGTTGTTTTGGCTTACTTTATTATTTTTTTACTTATTTAAAGATACTTTAAAGTATCTGAATCTGCAGAGCCCCTGCGAGAATGATGAAATCTGCATCCAGACCAGTATCTGCAAGGTGGCAGAAGAAATTTGTGCCTCTTACCTCTGTGCAGTATTGTTTCTCGAGCCTTTGGCTCTCCTTCTGCTTCTGGCACGTCAAGGAAACAATAGACACAATGGTATTGTTGCTCCCAGCAGTCTCCTGAGAAGTTGTCCAAGACAAGGAGGCTGTGGTGGAGCTCAACACCGTCACCACAACATTCCGAGGCTTCTCTGTCAGCTCTTCTATCAATTCTCCAATAGGACCTAAAATATCATCAGAATCCAGAAATTGTAGTGGTCGCCATTAATAGTTGTCCTTCTCTCTAACTGAAATTATTAGTTGCTGACAGACTTAGCATGTCAAGAACGGTTACGCAGATGGTGATCCAAGAAGATCTGGAGTGAGAGCTTCCTTCCTGCACAACATTGTCACTCACCCTTGGGTCAGCTAGCTATTCAGTAAAACTTGCTCTGTGGAGTCCTCAAAATAAGATATTCACTATATTTCCCCTGTACATTTAATCAAACCAATTAAAATCTTTCTGCATTCACATAGGTTAAGCATTGTTACTTTTAACCTTGGTTTTATTTGAAGATTTGGACTTAAAAGTATTATGTGAACCAAACCCATTTGATTAGTTTTCGATTCAGTATGTTGTATAAACCTAGAAAAGGGGCAAATTCAGTAATATGACTAAGGGTATTCTTTACATACCCACAGGCAGATGCTGTAGCACTTCTCAGTATGTTAGAGTAAGTCATAGAGGGTGGCCAACTCGTGTGATAAACCACTCTGGAGAGTGGTGGCTGGTATGGGAGGTGAACTGGGAAGGCAGCAGATGGCAGACAAGCTCCAATTTGCCACCTTTCCTGCCTCGCCAGCTAAAGGAACTCTTCATTCTGATTGGAGGTAAAAAGTGGTATCTCAGTTACTCCTTCATAATTCCACAAGAACATAACCATCAGAATGAGAATCCTCTTGCTGAGCGGAAAGGACAGAGATGTGTGGTTAGGATATAGTAGAGAGGGAGAGGCTGGTAGGTAGATACAGCAGAAGTTCTTTCAGAGGTGGATCTGAATAAAATAATGCCTTCTGAGGACTGCTGCCTTGTATGGGTATCTTTGATCCTTATTCTTTACTTGCAAAGAAAGCAATTATAAAGATGTAATACATCATGAATGCTCTGTCATGCAAAAGAAGTTGTATCAGTTCATGTTGTCCCCAAGACTATTTACAGCTCAGGTAGATAGCAGGATGGGATGGAAATTAATAAGTACCCAACACGAGCAGATAAAGTAGAAATAATATTTATCACTGATGAGCCAGAACATTAAGTAGTCACAGGCAATTTTTTATGAGTGATTTATAGAGGGTTGCAGCAGCATCCAACCATTGCTGTACCAGTAAATCATAATGAAGAGAGACTTTATTTTGCCACAAAGATAGCTGGATGAAGCTATAAGATGTTGTAAATCACTCGTGAGGAAATGTCTGCAGTTTTTTTACAGCTATCTATATATATCATATGAGTATCTAAACTTACTAATATAAAAACGAAGGGTTTGGGAAGACTGGCTTTCCCGTGCTTCACATGATCCAGAGGAGCTAAATGTTGTAACCGATAATGTATATTTTCCTGGTTCTTTCAGATCAGTGACAAATTCGTGAATGTCTTCTCCAACTGTCAGGAATTCAGTGAAGTTCTCTAAATCAAGATAGGATGTTATTTGTGAATCAAATAAAATTGAAAAGATTCTGCTGAAAAATCTACTATTCTCAATGCTTCAGGGTGCTAAATTGCTTTATTTTTGCTAAATTGTTCTTTATTTTTAGGATATATTTCCAACAGTTAGGAATGGCTGAATTAGCCTTCAAGGAATCCATTCAGACTAGCATAAAACTAGGCATAAAAGGCATTTTCCAACAGTGTTCCAATTGTTTTCAAAGTAGAAGAAAAAAATGACTGGACTCTATTATACTAAAAATGCACATTATATTAACAATTGCTATATTTATGATTACAAAATAATTCAATTTAAATATATTTTAAATGTTTATATTTAATTATACTTTTGAGGAAAACAATGGATCTCTTTGATAAGAAGAATAAATCAAACTAAGACAGTAGTCAAGTAACTTAGTTACACATCAGAACAAGTCAAACAGATCTTAGGTCTGACTTAAACTGTTGTTACTGTAAAATCCAGTCATGTAGAAAGAAAGTGTCTACCTATGCAGCTTTAACAAACATAGTTTAATATGTACAAAGTAGAACTGTACTGTATGTGGTGTAAACATTCAAGGGACAACATGCTGAATTATGTTGCTTATAATGTTACCTTCTCTTTTAATTCGAATATGGAAGCCATCAAATGCTGTGGGTGGCTTTGGAGGTAACCAGCTCAACACCATTTGCACTGGAAAGAATGATGGAGGTCTGAAAGTAGGCTTTTCAAACTCTACAGTTGGGATGAGGTTCTCATAATCCCTTGGAACTGCATTAACAAACTCATCCTCGTTCTCAGATTCATTAGTCCACCAATCTAGTTGAGATGTACTTTCATAATCACTGCTGTTGGAGTGATAATCAGGCCAACTATAGGATGTGTTGACTGTCGGAAGCTCAGACATCTCATCCAACACAGGAGTAACTTTTTCCTGCCCAATAGCATACTGTGTCTCTAAGAAGGATTGTTCTGGGGAATGTCCACTGTGCTCTTCCCAGTTCTCATTGTTATTTGTGCGTATAATTTGTACAGAAATGTTTCGTGGTGGATAGGGAACTGAAAAAGATCAGA
>JANHZU010003184.1:64111-76502 GCA_032468055.1 Acrochordus granulatus | reverse complement strand
AGTCCAGATGCCTGTTTTTTAAACTTTGTTGCGATGCAATTACCCTGGACGAGTGAGAGTCTTCACAGACATGTGTATTAATAAATAATAAATACATACAACATGTTTCTTAAGAGTTTCTTAAGCATATCAATAGTATTAGAATATTGATCTTTAACTGTAATTATGATGTATTTCAGGAATGGGATTCATTTCTATTGCAGTACATTTATGTAACACCATCATTCCAGTCATTCTTCACTACAAAGTGACCCAGCTCACTGTACCTGCCCATACCTGTAAGTGGATAACCAGATTGTCGTTCTAATACCACATTTTCCTGTATTTCCTTTTCTACTGGCTGTACATTTTAGATGCACATTTTACTGTTGAATACATAATTGTATTTGTTTATGTTATTTTATTTACTGTTGTCTTGCAAGTACACTGAAAGCTGCTGTACCAGAGTCAAATTCCTTGTATGTCTAATCATGCTTGGCCAATAAAATATCTGAACCTGTATCTGAATCTAATATATGGAGAAAAAAGTATTAGATACCTTTTTACACCATGGAAACTAAACTATGTCCCAACTAGTTTAACTATAGTTAAAAAGTAAGACTTTTGTGCCTGATCAGCTAACTGGTCAAAATTCTTCCTGAGCAGTTAGCCATTTAAAACCAGTTTATACCATAACTATTAACACAAGCTTCCCTTTTAGATTCTATTATTATTTTATTTTTATTTTAATGTGTTTATTTTATTTTCTATTTTATTTTTATTTTTTAAATGTTTTTAATGAATGTTTTAGTATTGTTTTGTTAGCTGCCGAGAGTCTCCGGATTTCAGTGGCATACAAATTAAATAAAGAAATAAAATATTATATAGTATTCAAAAAAATAAAAACATAAATTAACCAAGTCAAAGTGCAACCTCTCTAGTGTTCTCCCACAAACAATTGTCCAAATTGCCTATTTGATAATCCAGATTCATTTGAAGATGACCTCTTTGGTTTATGAAAATCTGAATGTAGCTTGACAAACATAACGATACTGTATGTGGATTTGCCATATTGATGCTGTCATTTCAAATAAATTATAAGAACACTGAAAGAAAATTCTCAGGCACTCAACAACACATCACAGTAACACTCTGTTAGGATGTTGATTGTGCCAAAATTCAATAAAGAGGGTAGCATAAAAAATAGAAAGATGGAAAAAACAGAACTAGTGAGGATAGATGTGGAATTTTTCTCCTGGTTGTGTTGCAAGACTGAAAATAACAAACTAATAAGAGAAAATAACTGGGTAGGGTGATTTTTCCTTGCATGGGTGCATGCTTAGATTCAGGGGGCAGTTCTGTTCTACATATTCATTTCCCCTCACATTAAATCAGAATTAATTTTGCTTTAGGAAAGGAATATTCCCCTTCTTCAAAAGTCTTTACTAGCTTGTTTCAATCTTTTTTGCAGAATAATTTTAATAATGCATTTCCATTATTAAATAAATACATATAAATGTGGTTAGATTTCTATTACTTATTTCCTCAGGCTCATAGCGGAGTCTAGTTTGAACAGACTCAAATGGGGTTATGTTCCCAATTAAAGGAAAAATAAAACAATAAACAAACATAAAATTATAACACCAATTCATATTAATATTACCTCCCTAGGAACAAGGACAACAAAAAGTATGATGCATCGCAAATCTTCATGTTAAAGATGTTTATCCTTTTCCTTAACTTATGATGAATATCAGGTTCTCAGATCAAAAGAAAACATTACAAAAATGTCTAGTGTGAATCCAGTCTAAACATCTCTATGCATTTAATAAAGGGAGCTGCAGCTCATAAAACCTACTGTATATCTTTTAATAATTTAATAAAACATATTAGTTGGAATAGGCACTACCAGAGTCTTGCCCATTGTTTGCTACCATAGACTAATATGGCTTTCCCTTAACAATATTCTCATGTATACAGTATGTTCCTTCTTTTGTTATTGTAACATCTCAATTTGGAGTCAACTTCTGAGAGGCTCCAAAGACAACCCAGGGCCCTAAATTGTGTATCCCTGGTCTAATCCAATATTGTCAGCTCAACTTTGATTAGAAGAGAACCCCATGCAGAGAGAGGAGTAATTCAATTCAATTGCTACCTGCTTTTGTCAACTAAATTTGCCAGGAATTTAGCTAGGAATCTTATATAGATATACATCCTATATAGTCTTCTACTTAAGAATCTCATCTTCAACAATCTAGATGGTCTCCTGAATACAGTTATTACATCTCTCACCCTCACATACTCACACACATTTGCACTTATAATGGGGCAGATAATAATGTTCTCTGCTTCAAAAGGCCATTATCAAGATTACTGTGACAATACATCAGATGATTACAAAACTTACGCTTTTTAAGCAAAATGTATTAATCTAAAAAGGTGCTATCAGTCCCCTTCTAATTTTTGGCTAGCATAGATTAGCTCTCCTTCTACAATGAGGCAACACATACAAAGTATTTTGAATGGTTTAAAAAATGTGTTACACACATGTGAAGAATTCATTCTAGTGATTAAGAAAAAAAATATACTGTAATGCCAGATCAGCCAAGGAATCTGTAGTGAATGGAAATAATCCATTTGGGCAGGATATCAGCTCCATGGGCATCCACCTACTCAGCTATTTATGAAGCTCTGACAAATTGAAGCTGTTCTTCAGTATATATGAATACACAAATAGGTATAAGATGAATTATACAGTTCAGCTGAAATGCTTCTACCCACGCAGGTCTTATTGAAAACCCAAGTTGATACAAACAGAGAATAGAGATTACATCATCTAATGGATCGCCTTACTAGAACAAGAGTAGTCCCTATAGTGCTGTTTTTGAGTGCTATTTGGTATCAGAACTGTATGTCAAGCTTTTTTGTTGCTGTTCAGTCGGTCAGTCATGTCCGACTCTTTGAGACCCCAAAGGCCGCAGGACGCCAGGCCTCCCTGTCCTGCACTGCCTCCCAGAGTCCACCCAAATCCACATCCAATGTCAAGTCTGTTCTTTGTTATAGAGTATCCAAGCATATATAGGTGTGTATCTATTCCTATACTAGTCACACACATGTAGGTCATTACTCTTGTAGATTAACATAGGAATCCTATGCTTTCCCAAGTAATAATGAATACAATTTATTCAGCCATACATACAGTAGTTTAATTCATGTACAAGCACTGCTTCTGAGGTTTCAGAGAAAATAGCTATAATACTACTGCTTTATTCCCTAGCCGTTCCAAAAACATTCCAGGAGGGGGTTGGTTACTGAAATGCATCGCCCGTCAGTGTCTGAATACTTCAGCACCAAGGACAGACAACACGGGTTTTGCAGTGGTGAGAAGAGGACAGTTTCAGCTGTAATCACTTCCTAAACTAGGCTCAGCTGGCCGGCTATTGTCCTTACCACACCTCATCCAATTTCACTTCATGCTGCATTTCTGCAGCAGTTTGTTGTGGTGGAATCAATGCTATTAGCTGCAAATCTGATCCAAAACCCAGCGCAAGGGCGCTGCTATGCTGTGATGACCTAACAATAACAGAGAGATGGAAAAGCCAAGGACTTGGGAAGTGAAGATTGGCCAAAATTGTTGAGTTTGATCCACTCCAAACATATGCAACTCCAGTACTGCTCATTGGAAAATAAAGGCTTTACCACTGAGCTGCACCCCAGTTCAGAGAGAAGAAAACCCCCCACCCAATGTTGATGATGGCATGGGACCACAGAAGGGTAGCTTTGATCCAGGCGTAGTATCAAAGCCCTACGTGGGCATTTCCATTGTCTTATATCAGGGTAAAAGAAAACAGTTTTATATGGAATATTATAGAAATGTATTACCTTCCCAAGCTGTTCAAGAACAATTGAATATTGAACTGAAGTGTAATAATTACATCATCTCTTGGATTCTTTGCCAGGATATAATTGGTCCCTATAGTGGGATTCTCTAGAGTTTCTTTCAGTTCTAATCTGCCCCCTTTCCAACCTGCTGCTCTGTTTTGTGAAACAATTTTTGGGCTAAATATTGCTGGATGATATCTTTGGTGAAAAAGATAAACTTAGTAAGTACATATATAGTGCTTTAAAGCTTTTGTTCTCAGTACAGACAGCTCCATTTTGCTCCAACATATACTTTTTGTCTTTATTCATAAAGCAATATCGTTTTTTGTGCAGGATCAGACTATTGTGTGGAAGTCATCTTACTGACTCTGGGAGACCTTACCAAATGTAAATCAGAACATCTAAACAATTTTGCTCAGTTTTTCAAGAAAAGAAACATTATTTAAAGTTAACTGAAGGGATTTATATATTCATATTTTTAAAAAAAAACACAAATACAGTAGTAAGTACAAAGATTGATATGGCTCTAAATTCTTATAAAAAAGTTATTCCTTAAGATATTGGCCCCTTCTAAGAGATTGTGTCCCATGCATTGTTCTCATATGCAAGGAGACTCAGCATCCCTAACCATGATTGATTCAGTGGATAGTGATTGGACCATGAAATATATTAATAATCTCCAGATAGCTTTTTGGCCAAAACTTCTGAAGAATTCTATGTGTTGCAGTCCCAGCACTTTCTAGTGGCACCATATGGGGACAGTTAGTGTACACTCATATTAACGCTGGAAGTCAGGACAAGAATATCAGTCATGGAAGAGTTATTCTGAGCAGGTGGCCTCCAAATGTGATTAAGAAATAAAGCAATAAAAGAACATTTCCCTTGAGTCAATCTTGGGCTTTAGTAATCACATGGATGCATCCATGTTGTTTCCTTGCCAACAGTTCAGAAGCAGATTGTCATGAAAAAATATTCAATCCACTAAAATGAGAACTGTTTTCTTTATTAAGATTGTACTTGTGGATCTAAATACTGTCTAAGGTGCATACATACTGATCAATACATTGTGGTTCTAATTCTACACTTTATTCCTTTTTTTATACTTTGGATGCACACTTTACTGTTGAATATGTAATTCTGTTTGTTTATTGTTATTATTTTATGTACTGCTATCTTGCAAATGTAGTTAAATTCTTTGCATATCTAACCATGCTTAGCCAATAAAGTATCTGAATCTGGTACTTATACATTGATCTGGGCCCAAGCTGAAGTATACTGGGAGCCCTGAGCTTAGATCAGGGAGGATAATATAGAAACAGAAAGAAAATATCATACTCATAATGCATAATTAATCACATAGTATAGCCCCCAATTTTATGTCACTAAATGAAACAAATACTTGGACCCAAAACTTGAGGCTGACACTTGGTTTTGTATTTCCTTAACCTGCCCCACTAAGAGGGAAGCTGGGTATTCTGTTTGCACCTAATTGAACATTCTGTTTATTGTGATAAAGTGGCCCTGCTTCAGGGTTTCCCTTGTTTGGCAAATTTAGTTTCAGACATTCTTATTCATTTCTTGCTTCAGAGTCAACTTTACTTATTTGCAACATCAGAAAACCTTCTGCATTCCCTGCTTGTTATATATACTATATAACATTTAATAATGTTATGTATACGATATAACATTTAATAATAATACTATATAACATTTAATATGCTACAGTAATATTAAAACAGAAAGGATCAATGTCTTGTACTCTTTGCTGTGATAGCTGAAAATTCAAATTTCTAAACTGCACAAGATGCCCACAAGACAGACCTTTTTATTCCCTTTTCCTTGGCTTTTCTGGTGATCCCCCAACCAAATACTTATCAGATTTCATTCTGTTTGGCTGTTTCAAGATCGGGTAGGTTCTATGATCTGACAATGTTGCCAATGGAAGCAATAAGCAACATCTATCTATCTATCTATCTATCTATCTATCTATCTATCTATCTATCTATCTATCTATCTATCTATCTATCTGTATCCCACCTTTATTATTTATAAAATAACTCAAGGCAATGAACATATCTGACACATCTTCCTCCTCCTATTTTCCCCACAACAACAATCCTGTGAGGTGAGTTGGGCTGAAAGAGAATGACTGACCCAAGGTCACCCAGCTGGATTTCATGGCTAAGACAGGACTAGAACTCAGGGTCTCCTGATTTCTAGCCTAGTGGCTCTATAGAAGAACATAGCTTTTTCTCCAACTGTCTCGTCTCTTCCTGGTTATTTTCCTAGGTCAGAAGCTTGAATCCAGGATGTACAAGGCAAGATATGAAAATAGCTCATTCTGTAGGCAATAATTCCAATTCTGGAGAAAGTCTTCTTTGTTCTACTTCATTAAATATGGGCATGCCATTTCAAAAGAAACCTAACAATCTGAGAAGCTTTTCTGATTCCTTCTGCAGCCTTATGAGTTCTACTCTTGCCTCCCTCTCCAAGTGGCACATAAGAGATTAAGCAACAGAGCAGTTAATTGAATTGAAGAAGAAAAGGCAGAGAGGAACCGTTTCTGCTTTCTCCTCTATTTCAACAGGAGGTTAATGCCTGGAAACTCTATTTAAATATCTGAGCAGTCACATGTTGCTTTTTAAATTTAGTTTATGGTACTTCTCTAAAGGTATGGGGTAACATATGAAAAATATAGTACTGGACATGTCCAATTAAATAAAAATCAACAGTACAGTAAAAGCCACTACAGTAACCTTGTTCTAATCACATAGACCAAGATCTCAAATAGTGAGGCAGAATTCATTAAAATGTTCCTGATCTATAAAAAAAGATCTCACTTTGATGACACATTCTATACTGATGTCCAGAATCCATTATAAAATAGAAATGAATGAACACAATGGACAAGAGACAACTTTTTAGTTTTGGCTCACAATTGAAATGTTTCTCCTATAATAATTTTCTATCAGTGTTAAATGGGTGTGTCCAGTTCCATCAAGAAAATCATTTAAATAATAGACTTGCCCTACATTCCTTCAACCAAAATGACTTCTTTTGGATGCAAAGCAAAAAGAATAGGGAAAGAGCTAAAGAAAATGGATTAATGGGAATAATTCTTTTTGTAACATAACACAGTCAATCTCTCGATCATCTTCAGACTCATTAATGAGAAATCTTCTCTTTGTTTCCTATATGGGAAATAAAACTATTGCTAAATGAAATAGGGAAAGGATAAATAGGTTTGCCTAAAAAACTACAGTTTTATATAGCAAGAAAAAAATAGATTTTTGGCTCATGCTATTGTTTGGCAGGATGAGAAAGAATATTGAAATTTCCCTAAGGCAAGATGACAAAATCAGATAAAGACATATACCAACTCTAAGCCTGTAGAACAGGGATTGGCAACCATTTCAAGCCAGAGGTTCCTGGACCCTCACCCTCATTCTAAATTAATAAAAACCTATGAGATCTCCAACCTCATGAGATCTTATGAGAAATTGTGTGAGAATATGGATCTTCTGCAAGATTGAAGGGCAGGGTTTGGAGGTAGGCCCTCCATTGTTTTTAAAGAATGTATGGGTAGCTTCTCTCTCTCCATTCTGCCCCATAAAGCTCTGACAATCCATAAAAATGAAAATCACATCTGACATTTATAACCCTATCTATTGTGAGAGGAGAGGCCATGTGCTGTGCGACCCAGCCCAAGAATAACAAAGAAAAATCCAGCCAAAGTTCTTTATGTGTTAATATCATACAGACAGAATCTTGCTAGATTAAATCTTTACTACTTTCACCCTAAAGGATAAATCCTGGAAGATTCTAGGGAGTGACTATCCTGTATCTCTTTTTTGTCTCTGATCCAGCTCTGGGTTATGTTGAGCACTGTAGGTAGCCCACCACCATTTTTTTTCAGCCTGACCAATCCAATAAAGAGTGATTTATTATTATCACTTCAATTTATATGGGCACCCATCTCAAATCCATGATTTTGGGCAGTTAACCATGAAACAGACAGCATAAAAAACATAAACAGTAACAAAATATAATCAACAGTAAAGTAAAAACCACCAACAGAAATCAGCATAGGCACTGCATAGGTTCATGCATATACTCAGATCCTCTGGCCCAGTGACAAAACTATGTGTTTAAGTCCTTGTGAAAGACCAACAGGATTGAGGCCAATCTAAACTCTGGGTAATGATCTTCCAAAGTGCATGCACCACAAGAGAAAGACTGACTTCTTGGACCCTACAGATGACACTCAAACCATGCCATTTGGGACCCAAAATATGCCCTTCCTGCAAGATCTAATAGGACAGACAAATGTAATTGGGGAGAAACAGTCCCTGAAATAACCTGGCCCTATGCCACCAGCTCAGTTCTGTCTATTCCCAGTAGAAACAATGTTCTTCATATGAAGATTTAGCATCACTTATCAGCTAACAGCTCTAACCAAGAACCTGATATGCTGCAGAACTCTTTTCTCTCTTGAATATGAAAAGGAATCAGAGTAGATTGAATCCCAAACCCAACTGCAGATCCAGAACACTTTGAGTTTTGCCCAATCCAGGACCTGCAAACATGGGGAAAATCTAAGTTAGTAATAAACTTCTTATAGTTTCAGTGAACTTTAATGAAAATAGTTTGTTAAAATATGTATTTTGTCCTAAAAGGCTTTTAAACTGTTGTTGAAGTAAGAGACTTTAAAAGTATATTATTTTAGTGGCCATTATTACCATATTGGTTGAGAGAAAACTACCTTACTACCTATTACAATTACACCTTGCTTTTGTAGGAAAGACAATCTTAAAAAAATGGTAACAGATTTTTAAAATAAAATCTGCAATTAGACTGAAGTTGTAAATAAAAGTAATTTTTGAATGAATGCAATCAAAGCCAGAATTGAAAAATCTTCTAATGATTCAAAGGGCAGATAGTGCAAAGAAGCAGAAGAAACTGTAGATCATAGACTTAACTCATGCAAGAAGATTGCACAAACTGATTACATATCACAGGTACCAAAATGATTCACTAGAACATCTGTTAAAAATTATTACGTATCGGTAATGAGAAATTGGTGGGAACATAAATGTTATTGTGGATTGTGGATACATACAATCTGAGATCTGGGATTTATGAAATAATGGAATTTAAATGTTATGACAATTGTAAATTCTCTGTTTACTTACTGATATTTTATTTTCCATCCATTATGTCATTTTTCACTTCCTTTTTATTTTATATGATTATGTTATCCCTTAAATGTCTTAAAATATATCTATTATTAAATAATAGTGTAACAGCCTGATATTGAGTAATTTACTGTCTTATCTCAAAGCTGTGTCTACCTCCTCTTGGATCTGACTTCAATCATCTTGAATTTGTATTAAATTGTGATTAAGACTTTGCTTGTTGATTCCACTGTCAGCACTTTTTATTGATTTTGACTAGAGGAAATGTGCCTGCCATTCCAGGGCTGGTCTTTGGGCAAGATATTATCTGTTGTCTCATAACTGCATACTCCAGATTCTCCACTTCCACTGCCTCTGATGTCTCTCTCTCCTTTCACTTTTTTTTCTTACTAAGAGGAAGGAAAAGTGTGATATAAGCAGAGTTCCAGCCTGCAGTGGCAGAAAGAGGGCTGAATTATTTGGGATTCCTGAAAGTAAAAGATTTGCAAGGTGATGAAATAGCCCCCCTCTGACATCAAAGCACTGAATTGGTGTTGAGCTTTTCAATCTTAGTGGCACCATCAGCTTCCTATTATTATCAGTGTGATATCCACTGGACTGTCATAGAAGAATGGGTTCAACTGGGATCTTCCTTGCATGAGTCTAGATTTTTCTTTGAGAGACAATTCTAGCTCTCTAAAAGGGCTCTAAAGGGCTCCTATTCAACCCCAGACCAGGGTAGATTCATATGAATGAAAGCAATATTTAAAATATTGAAGTCGTAAGGATCAATTGAGTTCAGGAACAAACCGTTATTTAGTAAATTATGTTATAACTTTATGTTTCTAGAGCTGATTTGGTTTCTCTTATTGATATCCTGATAGATACATTTGAACTTGCCAACTTTTTTATATTTAGGGCAACCTTATTTAGAGCATGTCTTATCTTACAATCTGTGAGTATTGAAGCATGAGTAACTGAACTGTATTATACTCTCTCTGCATCCCTCTCTTTCATAAAAGATCTACATCCGCATTCATATCCCTACCAGAAATTAGAAATGGACACAGTAATATTTGTTGAATTAAACCTTTGCTCAACTGGACAAACATTCAATTTTCAGATGCCTTTAGCTAGCCAATTAAAAGAAAACAAGACTAAGAACTTTTTCAGATTGCAAAGCCCCATCTCTAATCTTCTTCCTCTCTTTTTTTAAGAGTATATTTTCCATTTTTCAAGCAACTATCTGCTAGATGAACTAGATAACAATAACAATAATGAAATGCAAGCAAAACCTTTTTTTATGGATTAAATATTATTCAACATCGGTGGCCGTGAAATACATTTGGAATGTTAAAGCATTCCATGCTATAAATATTCTTACAAATTGGCTCTTGAAGATAGAAGTTTGTACTTTCATAAAATGGTAGCCATAACACTCATGGCCAGTCACAAAACATACATTTTTTAAGTATTTTGGAAGGTCTATATGATGATGAGGTACTTGGAGAGTTAGAACCAGTATAACAGGAACTCTAGAGATCAAGGGCATTTCAGGATGGAATGAAGATTTAAGATCAAGAAGGAAGTCAGGATGGCAGCCATGTCTATATGATCAAACACCATCCCTTTAATATGATAGCGTGTAAAAAAAGAGGAGTGTTTCAATCACATGCTCATGGCTGCTCGCTTGACTTTTTTTGACATCCTTCCTGAGGACAATCCTAAGATGCTGGAGGTTGAAAAACATGCAGCCGGTGGAACATTTTAACAAGGATCAAAGAGAACTCCTCCCAGCAGGCACCAGCTGGCAACCTCCATTTTATTTTCTCCTAAAACTCATCTAAAGATGATGTTTTATGGCATCCTTCCCAAGAGTTTTCTGGGAGAAAATGGTAACTCAACTACTGCCAGTGCTATGCTCGTCCACCTCCACAGTTTATCTCCATTTCATCAGCCACTGTCTGAAAAAAAAATGCTTAAATGCTTCCCATTTATCATGCTAGAATAGGGCAATGAAATGGAAGGACATTTAATCTGAAGTCTTTTTCTTGAAATGCCTCCAATAATGCCTGAGCCAGTAACATTAATTTTCTTTACATAGTATGGCTTTTCAGTGAATGCATTAAAAAGAAAAAAGAAACCTGGTTGACTCACTGGAGAATTCTAAGAATTGTGTTTCTTTAAATATCTTAGCAGAAATATAGCCAGGTTTAATGACATCCATGCTGAGAAAGGATCATTAACAAAAAGGATAGTTATGAGAACTGATGGCAAAGCACACTCAAGATGAACACAGAGGAAATGGTAGCTATGTATCTCGATAATTCAGACTTGATGGAGACATTTGTTAAAGTGGTATTCTTGAAAAGAGGGCCTCCTAGATCTTTTGGAACTGACAGAATCCAAATTCTAAGAGTTGTCCTCTAATGTATCCAGAGCATGTAGCTGGATTAGAAGATACAATCGTTTTTGAATTCCAGGGTATGAGACAATTCACCCCTTCTTAAGACTCCTTGAATATGGGAGTTCCCATAATTAATCAAGACTAGTTTCTTTTTCGCAAAAGCACTTCTTTGTATCTCATGACCAAAAAAGGATTTACTCTGCTTAAGTTAGATACAATTATAGGAAGTTGGACAGGGTAAAATTCAAAGCTTCTTCAAAATTTTTTGAATTGTACTTTTAGAAGCTCATTTTGATACTCTTAATCGCTGATCCAAGAAGTTATTTTCTCCTGCTATAAATGTCCTTCCATTGCAAAGTCCAAAGGGAAAAAAATAAAATCAATGCTTTGATCCAGTTATTATCTGGGAAAAAGTATCCCAATCCAGTACAAGAATTGCAGTCTCCTCTTATCAACACCACATTGTCTTTGTTTCTATAATATTAACACTATCAATTAGCTTTATATGATGCTTAGTGGGAACAACACAAAGGGCAGGGGGGAAATTGTTTGAAAAATAATTGACCAACCTGATCACATCTTCACGCATTGATCCTGTTTTAGAACATATTGACCTGAACCAATGAGGAGATACAGTGTTGTAGGAACACTAAACAGGACTTAATTGACCTAGTCAACCAATTCACAGGAAGATAGGTTTCATCTCAAAGACACTGTACCATGTACAAGGTAAACTTACTCCTCCCATCTAGACTTCCAAGACAAAAAGCTTGAGAGACTGAGTAGATCAAAATGCAAACTTCTCCATTGCCAAGGCCTCTACAGAACACAGCTTCCAAATATTGATTGACTATTAGAAGCAAATAATTCCTATTGCAGCTGACCAATGGGGAAGGGACTGAAGATGTATCTTTGCCAGTACTCTCTTGGTGCAAGTATGTATGGGATA
>JANHZU010003184.1:52068-63878 GCA_032468055.1 Acrochordus granulatus | reverse complement strand
GGGGATGGCAGAGAATGGCATGATTAGATAGCATCATCCACAGGTTCGGTGTGGATGTGAGCAAACTCCAGGAGACAGTTGAGGAAGGGAGGCCTGACACACTGCAGTCCAAGGGTTCACAAAGAGGCAGACATGATTTAGTGACTGAGCAAAAACATGGTATTGAAACAAGGCACTACTGTAAATGCTTTTACACATTAACTGTCAAAAAGACTAACATCAAATGCAAAGATTATCATCTGTTGTGAAATCAATCTCACATGTTGTTATAGTTGACAGAAAAACCATTCCAAAGAAACTCTTTATCAGTCCAAGAATAAGGTAGAAAAACAAAAGGCTCTCTTAGACAGATCAGAACATTGCAAGGCAATTTTTGGCATACCATTACCCTCAATATCTAAAGAAAGTTGAATGCCCAGTGGATACTGAGATCTGAGATTTACAAAAGAGAATAATTGGAACAAATTCTTCAAGTCTGCTTCACAGAATAACAAATTTGTTGGATCTATGGCTCAGAGACATACTTCTTCTTAGCATTAAAACAGACAGCAAAATACAATACTAGAGCTTACAGTGCAGTCCTCTAACAATTAACATTCAAATTATTCCCAAGAGGGAATATGTCCATTGTGTCAACACTGCCCTTTAAATGGAAGCTTTTAACTATAGACACATTTTAAATTAGCACATGCCCTGGGGGGTATCCATCAACCTTCAAAACATATTACACTTCCAGATACAATTCATTACATAAATGAGGTTCAAATGGAAAGTAGCTGTTTACTTTCTACAAGATATCAATTTAGAGAGTTGGTATTTCCTCATTACCCCAAATATAAGATAATTGTCTGTGTAATTCCTTCAGCAAGTTAATTGCACACAGGCCTTCTTTTCGTTAAGAAATTTAGCTGTCAGTTTTGCATAATTTTTATATTAGTGTCTCAGCTACGCCTAACAGCACTGGACTGGATCCAGTGTTGATTGCCAGTTCTTATAGAACAGCAATAATAACATAACATCCTAAGTCATAAGCAATCTATTAACATATGTTGGGGTGAACCCAGATCTGGCAAGAATGATACCATGGCATGAGTTACATAGATACAGATCCCTAAAGTATTTAAGAATGGACTTTAATGCATGCTTTAAAGTCTTTAAGAATACACTTGTATGTATGTTTGTTCACAAGTACTTTTCATTGGATTTAGTGTATCCAGTAAATACTGTATTCTGTGTATTTTGCTGGACTTTTTTCCAATACATAAGCATTGGACTGCAGCCTAAATTGGAACTGTGATGGAAATATGTCTTTACAATACTGTAGCTCAATACTAACAATCAAATGTGTTTCCTTGGTATATGGAGGAAAGTAAAGCATATTTCTCAGCTGTTACATATGGCTATGAAAGCTGGGCCATCAGAAAGGTCAAATAAAAAAATGGATGTTTTTGAATTATGGCATTGGAGGAGACTATGGAAAAAAATTTGGACTGCAAGAAGAACAAATAAATACTAGAAGAAGTAAAACCAGATTATTTGCTTGCTGGAAACATTAAAAATCAGAAGCCTGCAAAAGCAAGTTGGAAAAGAGCCTGTTTCTTAGGGACTAAAAATCAAAACATTAGAAAAAAGCTAACAGAAGACAAGAGGGCAATCCGTGAACTTGCTTCTCACAGGTAATCCTGGTGAACTGCTGTCTGTCGGGTTACAAAAAGCCAGAAATGATAAAGCAACTGAACAACAATAGTGAAGTGATTCAGGGCAACCTTGTTTGATTCATTACATTTCCAAAGATAAATGATTTTGATAATTTCAGCACGAATTAAGGTATTCTGCTTCCTAAAATTGTGACTCACTAACTAAATCAAGGAACCTTAGAAAGACACAAATACAGGGATGATACCATGAAACAAACTAACGCAGGTGCCAATATCGCTCAGGTCCTCTAATAATGTCAGCCACAACACTGATAGTATACACACATCTTCCAATATGACATATGATATTATCTTCACAATGTCATTCTAAAGACGTGATTTTGACAGCGACAGATATCATGGGCTGGTTATGAGAATTTATTGGAAAAGATATATCACTTGCCTTCTTCCGCTTTTTGTTTTGTGTTTTTATTTCCTAGACTAGCCTGAAATCTTGCATCCAAGTATTAATCAGCTCTGACTTTGTTTAACAAGGTTAGTCAAGCATTGTCAAAGTACTGCCATTGGCTGGGACTCTACATTCTACCCAGAACAAATAGACCAGCCTTAGTGCAAAATAAGACAAAGACACACATCCATCAGGAGAAAAGAAATAGGAGAAAAGGTAATATTCAGAAACTAGTGTCAATTTCCTCCTCTGTATTGTCCTAAATGCAACTATGTTGGAACAAAAGAAATTCCAAAGGAAATTACAGTATATTAACTGTTGGATTATTATTTATCAAGAAGCTTGATGCCATCATTGGTAGAACTTGATGTATCCTCTGCATGTATTAATTAATAGTGTAATGCCAGCAATTCTCTAGTATCAGCAGCAATGTTTGCAAATGGTATCCTTTAGCATAATGACTATTGTCATTCATTTACTCTGATCTCATTATGTTTTTTTCTTGCCAAACATTTAGGCAGTGTTCCACTTTATTTATTCATAGATTAATTTAATTAAATTATTTATATTCTCATCAGGCCTCCAACAGAGAGGGCAGGGTTTAATTCGTGCATTGCCAACCTTCTCTCTCCTATGTTTCCTTTCTTTTCAGCAGTTCCTCTATATTGCCAAAACGTTGCTAGTGGTTTACACCTAATCAGCATTTAAATCAGAATAAACAAGTCTTAAAAGGCTGCCCTGTCCTGTATATCTCTTCACAAATAATGCAGGAGCTTCAGCAGGAAACATGTTACTGCATTACTTTGACATCAGAGGTTGTCATGCTAACATATTGGCTGTACTGATACAATATGCTATGTTCAAAGAAATAAATCATGTTATAGCTCACTATGATGCCTGATTCTTATAATATGCTAAAACAGTGCCTTGCTTTTCCATAACACATTCAGCTATGAACTACTGGGTCTGTAGGAAATAATTAAAAAAACACTTTAGAGCACGCAGGAGTAAGAATAAAACATCTCTCTACACCTTATTAAAACAGCCATGGTTTTTCCCAGATTCTGCAACTTTCTCTGAACTTGCTGCATGATCCTGGGGAAGATATGGCTGCTTTAATGAGTTATAGATGGATGGTACACAGTGGATTCCAAAGTGACTGTTTTTTAATTACTGTATATCCAACATCTCACAACTCTACAACCAAACTACATTTTAGTTTAGCCTGGCTTGTTCTGTAAATCTGGCCTTCTTTCAGTTTGGTCCTGATTGTCAGTTCTGCCAAAACAGCCACAATATTGTCCTAGCAGACTGTGATGTATATAATGTGTGGAGTTATTGGGAAGTTCCTCTGCTGCACTGTTGACCCAGACAGAAGCCCTGTCACCCTTTTCTTTTCCCGCCACTAAGCCTCTCATTTTTGTTCAACATACAGTGAACTTAAACTACCACTTACTGTCTTGGAACTAAATCTTTTCATATATACAGACCCCTTTCATTAATAATGTTAAGATAGAAGGCACTGAGAACAACAAGCAAATATATCCTGACATGGAGTAATTTGGAACCATGTTTGATATATGCTAGGGAATGCAATCACTGAAAACTTTGGACCAGAAATCTAGGATATTCTGAACAAAGGAAGGAAGGACACACTAGCTGACTTGTTGACTTGCCATAGTCTGAGCTCAGCAGAGATTGGACACCATCTAAAACAACGGTGCATACAAACATGTAAGTGAAGCACAGTGTAACTGTTAAGATATTGGACTGAGACCAAGGAGACTGAGATCAATTTCCATTCAACAGTTGACCTCACTAGGTGGCTTTGAGCCACTTGCTTTCAATCCTATTAACCATACAGGATTATTGGATATAAACTGAATGGAGTCTCCCCCGGTACAGACACTAGAAGACCATGTGTTCAGGTCCTGCCTTAGGAACAAATCCAGTTGGGTGACTTTGGGCCAGTCATTCTCCTTCAGCCTTAGGAAGAAGGGAATGTCATCTACTTCCAAAAATGATACCAAGAAAATTGTAGGCTTATCCAGACAGTTGCCAGGAATCAAAACTGACTCCAAACTATAGAATGTATTTTATTTACTTAAAATTACTTAAGTAATGAGCTCTTACTGTCTTGTTCCTGCTGTTTTCCCAGGAAACTCAAACAGAAGCAGCAATCAGACAGCCACAACTCTTTTCTCCTCCATGACTTTAATTATTTATCCTATCCTTTGCAAGATTTTTTTTTAAATCTATGCTTTATCTGTGATGTATTTGCTTTAGACCTCAGGAGGACATTGGCCAAGTTCTTTGAAATCCTCTGCATTATTTATTCCTATTTACCATAAGTCTGCAGACATGCTGTTTTAGTAATTAAATGTCAACTGACCATAATGCTGGTGAAACTGTGAAAGAGATTTATCAGTCATAATGTACTTCAAAGTTCGTATGTCCATCATGGGCCTTGAAAAGAGTTGTTTTGAGTTCGGCGACATATAAATCTAATAAATAAATAAAATAAAAAGCTTGATGCTTTTCCACCACACCACCTGAGGACTAATCAATTACAATCCCAAGCTAACAGTAGGATCCCAGAGAATCTCCCCAAATGCTTTGGTGTGCCAGGTATTTTAGCACATTGGTTGCAAAAGAACTGATGATAGAGATCAGATATATCACTTAGTAAGACAAATAAATGTAAATTTAGAAATTAACTGTCATCATTCCTGGCTAAAGAAGACAGGAAACTTGACTAGATGAGCTAATTCTAATTTACTGCAAGGCTACATTAACAGAATCTGAAGGTACAAACTTCCTGCCCTTCATTTTTAAATGCTTGCTCGATGAGGACAGATCATTCCTTAGTTTTTTGTCAACAAAAGTGACTGTGGGCTCCTACCTCCTTGTCTGATTGTTTCCTAGGTACTATCTCTTCTTGCCTTTCCTCAAGGTCATCCATACATTCCATTCCATTAGTACTACCGCAAAGCTGCAAAACATTTTGACAATGTTATGAGTGAAAGGAACCCAGGGTATCCTTGATTTGTGTCTATTGTGAAGGTGTGATTATCTTAACTTCCAGGTGGAAGCTCAACCACCTGAGTTTGTTGTAGACATAGAGACTTGCAAATTACCAACCTTTCATCACTCACATTGTCTGGATTCATTGTTAAAAATAAGAGGTTAACTGACTATATTCTTCTGATTATAGGAACAGGCATGTCTACCATATATCTCTACAGTCCTGGCAGAGAATCAACAGTCAGAACTAGTCTAGTCTTGTCAACAGATAATCACAGAAATGTCTTGGACTATCAGTGCTTGTCTGCCACCCAGCAAGGACGGCCTAAGTTTTATGCTGAATTATCAAACCATTTTCCACTGTAATATATTTAAAAGTACATCTGTGAGTCTATGCTAGCCAGAACCCATCAATGTCTGCCTGAAATGGAAAAAAAAATCCAGAATTTTGAAAAAAACCCTCTACACTTTCAACAAATAGTGAATAACTTGCAATAAAAATATGGGCAACTTTGTTCATAGGATATCAAGTGCGAAGAAGGAAGCAAAACAAACATTCCGTGATAGACCTATCACTGAATCTCATGATATAATTTATTAGAAGCGATTCTATAAAGGCTTAAAAACTTGGGTTTTGCAGAAGGGGGAGAGGAGACTTGAGATTTTCTCCAATTTTTCCAGCTAGTAGAATCAGAAGTACTTGAGCCTTCTCTAAAATCTGAAGTCCTAAATGTGATGATGACTAGCCACCAAGCTGTGTATTCTGCTATACCTTGGCCTATTTACACAATCTTGAAGTGTGGTTGCCTTGTCACAAAAGCTGGAATTTGGAGATGGAAAGAACCAGACTTCCCTTTTAATGGTCCTATGGCACATCCACAGAAAAAAATGGATACTGCTAAATATCCCAAAATTGCGATAGGAAGAATCTCGGTCCTATTCTAAATTTCTGAGGGATCGACTCACCCAGGGGTCGAATCTGTGTCCTGTCACAAAATGGCCTTTTTTTGCAGAACATGTTCATTCATAATCGGACTTGGCTTAGCAAGCAACGAGTCAGCTTGCCATTGGGAAGAAATGCATTAATTGCCATGTGTAACAATGGCTTGGTTTGGCTAAATATTCTGTAAATACAGCCCACTATGTTATCCAAAGCTAAAGGAATTGTTAGTTTATCATTAAGCAAAACATTCATCTTTTAGAAAATGACAGGACTTTATAGTATCAGCCTAGAATCCCATTTATGAAAAAAATTAAATCCACTTGAATTGATCTAGACTCCTGGGCAACACATGGATACTTCTGTTTACTTTTCTTGGCAACATTTATTTGCTATTGTCGTTTGGCAGGATGTTTTGTTTCAACTTCCCACTCCCAGTCTACCCCTCTAAGATTTCCTTGTGGTCTTCTATCCAAATACTAATATGATCTGACCCTGCTTTACTTTTTGAGATACATTAGAAGAATGCAAACTTACTTTTCATTAAATGAAACATACTTCATTAAATATGCTTACGGGGGTTTTATATAATGTAGATACTTCTGTTTCAGACCCAGGACCGTGATATTTTGAACATCTTGACAGTTTTTTCTTCAGTCATCTCCTTTAATGACATTTTCCATATTCCTCCTCCAGTCTCATTATTACAGCAAATAACAACTGTTGTAAAATAGTAATGAACATTAGTTTCTATATACACCTTTTCATCTTTAGTGACACTTGGACAGCTGCAATGAGAGTGCCCAAATATTAAAGAAACATGCAAATCGGTTCTTTCCCATCACAGAAAAAACAGGGTTTTGATTTGAGCAGTAATACATTTGAAGGCTCTCTGTGTGATGCATTTTATAAGCTCTGTTAGTTTTCAATTGTTTTTCTTTTTGCTTTGACTTTGGATTGAAAGGATGAACAAACTGCTTTTGATAAAGAGAAAAAGAAGAATGCACACTTGTGTACGTGACCACTACAATGAATTTCAGATGAGATTTGTCATCTGACAAACTTGACAATCTGATACCCAGATATCCCAGGTATATCTCTGGCATCCTGCAAAAAAGCCTTTTGGAGGGGTTTGTTTTATTTGGAGGGGTTTGTTTGCTGCTGTCTTACACATCTAATCATGCATGTATAGTGGTTTTGAACCTTGTAACTGCTACAGGGGTGGAACTTGTTCATGGCATTTGTGGAGGAGCTCCTCTGGGGAAGTTCTCATGGAAAATTCAGCTTTCTTCATAGACAGTAATCATATAGCTTGTGCATCTTTCTCCTCTGGAGAAGCACATATGACGGATAAGCCCGCATATCAACTGGTGATGTCTCTGGAGCAACAGCCAGTATTGACATCAAAGTTCACGCAGTGAGTCAAAACATGGTCAGATTAAGCAGAAAATCAATACAGATTTCAGCAAGCTAGCTATTTTGTTGTTCAGTTGCTAAATCATGTCTGACTCTTCGCAACTCCATGGACAGCAGCATGCCAGACCTCCCTGTCTTCCACTGTCTCCTGGAGTTTGCCCAAACCTGTGTCCATTGCGTTGACAATGCTATCTAACCATCTCATCCTCTACCATCCACTTCTCCTTGTACCTTCAGTCTTTCCCAGCATCACAGTCTTTTCCAATGAAGGTTGGCTGCAAGGATGAAATTGAATATAAATAAGTAATTCATGTTGAAAGGTGGCCAGAAACTGGATTTGTGAAGAAACTTCAAAGAAGGGAGAACACTTTCCACTATTATGATAAAAAAAGAGAATGTGAAGACAAAGTGGTCCGTAATATTAAAATATTATAGATATTAATTTATGTTTCATCCACTGTTTTAGGATTCTTTTGTCTTGAATAGAATGGAACCCATTCAAAAAAATAAGACTAACTTGTTGGGAAAAAAGCATGTATAGTGGTTCTAAATAATTTAAGGGAGCTTGTTCAGGAATAGAGCTAAAGATAACTGACGGCAGATCAACCTGCTTTACATCCAAACCTTAGATACTTCAAGTCAGAACAATATCTTCCTGAAATCCTGATGCCAGTTAATGTAAACCTACCTTCCCCAACATGGGGCTCTCAAGAAGGACAGGCTAAGGATTTGGACAAGTTGGCTTTGAGATTCAGAACATTTAATCAGACCAGTTAAGGACCCAGCAGATGTATTTGCATAACATGTTAGGTTTGGTGAGCATGAATCTTAGATTTGTGTATGCCTTAGTATGTTGTGCCAACCCAGCCTGTTGCTCGATTTATAATTCAATGCATAGGACAAACAAGAAATGTGTTAATTCAGTGCCCAAACTAACCACATCAAGAAAATCAAGCCTAAAAAGTCAGTCCACCTAATATGTATCATATTAGCTATCAATGAATTTTGAGTTATTTTGAAACTTGACACCCAATGTCAAAGGTTTAAAGAACTGAGCATGTCTGCCCTCTGCAACACGGTTCTCGAGGTTCTCCCTAAGATTCAGATGGCACCCATTTTGCTGTTGTTCAGAAGAGCTATGAAGGCTTGGCCTTCAAGTGAGGTGAGGGAGGCCCACCTATATCATCATGCTTGCCATATTTTTTATTGTTACACTTTATTGTAATGCCTTTGGTTGTTATGAGTCATCCAGAGTCACTGAAAGTCAGGAGGCATATACATTTAATAAATTATTATATTATTACATATACAACAATGCAAAACTACAGCTGCCAGTTCTTTAGCTGGTGTTGGATTTCATACACTGTGAGTTCTTCCTAAGAACCTAAGATGTTGTAATGGATCAGCATAATATATGTGTGGATCCATCCAATGTGACCTTTTGCAATTGACATATGGAAATTTTGTCAATGCACAAGTTTTCTAAGTGTCATCCAAGGCTTTTTGGTATGGCACCCAGTGTGCCAATAATCACTGGGATCACCACAGCCAGTTTATGACATAATCTTTCAACTCTGATTTTCAGATCTTGATACTGGAGTGCCACATCACTTATTCACACTTTCTTCTTTTCAACCACAGTTAAATCTGATTTATTATGTGTCAAGATTTTATCAGTTTAAATTCAGAAATCTCACAATATTTTAACCTGCTTATTTTCAACTACTTTATCAACTCTATGTTCCCAACAATTTTTCATTACTGGTGCATGATTGTTTTTACAGATGTTCCAGTGAGTCATTTTGAAGACCATGTTATGTCATTGTTTATAACCAGTTTGTGCAGCTTTCTTGCATGAGCTGAATATATGATCTACTGTTTCTTTTGCTCCTTTGCACAATCTAGACTTGGAATTATTTGATAATCTTTCAATTCTGGCCTTGATTGCATTAGTTTGAATAGCTTGCTCTCGAGCAGCTATTATCGTATCCTTTCAAATGTTTTGCATAGTACTACCATCTGGGGATGGTGCTGTGGATGCCTTAGCAACCCAAAGCCCCTAATTTCTATGTTCTGTGCTAAGACAAAACCTAACGAAGCCCACTATGGCTTAGCATGTTCTGTGAACCCAGTAAGATTGTGGCAATAGTTTTACTAGAGTCCAGTGCAGGCATTCAAATCAGGGAACTTAAAACTTATAAGACTTAGTACTTAGGGCACCAGTAATGGTTAATTGCACTGGTTAAATAATTGGTGGATTATATGAAATGTGAATGAAGGACTTCCTAAGTCATAAGCTTAGCTGTACCAGTTACCTGTTGTGGCTGCTGCTTTCTAAAGTGTTTACCTTGTGATCAATACGTTGCAGTGGGATTGAAAAGCAAAAATCCCAGGAGCCTGATTACTTCACAGAAGTCTGGCCCCTTGTCAAAGATCACCACTTAATCAGTCCTTGCAAGATCTGTCAAACCAATATGCTTTACATTAGGAGGATGTTACAGAACCTGTTGCAGAACCATAATTCAGCTGAACTGTCATATCTTAACAGAGATGATAACATGTAATTGTCTGTTATCAGCACAAAGGCACCTGCAGCTGAAAAGTCTGACAGTTGCAACAAAGATAAGCATGACTGCACACTGGGAATTCGAGCTCAGGTTGAATCTTTAATTGAGAAGCAGGCACCTCCCGCTGCATAGAGTGAAACTTGCTAAATTAGTAGAACAGCCTTTGACTAGGAAACAGCTGGTATTGAGGGCACATTCTTCCTCTATGTCCTCCTGTATCATTGAATTAAGGGCCAAAATAGATGGAAAGTTAAATATACATTGAAATGGAAATGGCACACTTAAAAAAAAACAGGGAGGATCTGTCCTGCAGAAGGCAGGAACTGAGCTTAATCCTTTCCTCCTCTGATCTCTCCAAAGGAAAAGTCCCTTTGGTAACAATTCCAGATTGCCTGTTTTGAAGAACAAAGTCTTTGCTGAGCTACAGAAAGGGATGAAAAGGTTAAATGCCCCCTGTGTGCTGCAAGCCTTGTAATTATAGTCCAAAGGGGTATTTAGGCATTAAGTCCAACTCCTGGATCAGTTCAATCCAAATTGAACTGTCTAGCCCTTACCTTGATCTCATCTAATGAAGAGGAGCCTACCAAAAGCTCAGATTCTGGGGGATTGACTCCACTATCCAACTGCCCTTACTGTTAGGATTTATTTCCTAATATATAATCATAATTTAATTTAAATCCATTCCATCATGTCCTGTGCTCTGGAATAAGAAAGGTGTTGATATTCTTGTATGTGAAATCCTTTGGCATAATGTTATTATATCCTCCTCTCTAATCTTCTTCCAATGCTAAACATACACGGGTCCTTCGATTTAATTTCTAGTTACTGATCATCCTATCTTTTCTGAACCTGTTTTCAGTTATTTTTGAAACATTTTTAAACTGCTGCTTATTCTGTGTTACCTGATCTCATTTTGTTGATTTCCCTGAAACCTAATATAGTGTTTCTCAACCTTAGCAACTTTAAGATGTATGGACTTCAACTCCCAGAATCTCTGCCTCAAGAATTCTAGGAGATGAAGTCCACACATCTTAAGGTTGCTAAGATTGAGAAACACTGACCTAACATATTGTTTAATTTTCTTTTATTTTGCATATATAAAGAAGACTTTTTGTTACTGCTTTCTTTCACCCTTTCCCACTTTTGGTCTTGCTGATATTAACTTATTTTTGATCTACAAGCATATGGTCCAGAGTAAAAGCATTAAAGAGTTCGACTTTAGACCTCTCCCTACCCCTGAAAGTCCTGCCATACTGCCTCATCATGTTGTGGGGGGGAGGCTCTGGGAGGAATGAGTGAAGAATGTTGAAAGTGTATGACAAGAGTATATAATCCTAGCAAAATCACCCAAGGCATAAAGGCCGTCCCAGCCAAAGCTAGCAGGCAGATTCAGCTTCAGATATTTTATTGGCAAAGCATGGTTAGGCATGCAAGGAATTTGACTCCAGTTTTGCAACTCTCAGTATACCTGTAAACAGCAGTACATAAAATAATAACGTAAATAAACAAAATTATGTATTCAACAGTATAGTGTGCATCCAAAGTATGCAGCCAGTAGAAATGGAATATTATAAAGTGTAGAATTAGAACCACAATCTATTGATAAGTATGTATACACCTTAGATAGAACTTCTGGGTTAATTTAGGATTCTTTTTACTTTGTGTCCTATCATATAGCATGAGTCAGGTAATCAGCTGAATGATGGGATTGGGCAAAAACTGTCCCTGTGTTTTGCTGTTTTGGTATGTAATACCCT
>JANHZU010003184.1:32609-43134 GCA_032468055.1 Acrochordus granulatus | reverse complement strand
ATAGCCTAACATTTTCTCCATTATTTCAACACTATATAAGCTGACAGACTTGCTTTCATGGGTGCATGTATTTATTTGAAAATACCTGATCTGTTTAGATGGTGAAAGGGCTACACAACACAGCAGTAAACCAAATTCAATAGGTTATGGAAGTATCAAAACGGAACATATGAATCTGAGAACAGACTGGTCAATTTTATTTAGGAAAAGCAGCAACAGACGTTTCAATTTTAAAAGGAGTAATTTCCTTGAGTTCTAGTAAGGAATTCAAAGAAAGCAATTTGTTTGATTTCCACTACAGTGGTTCCAGATGTTTTTGTATGTTTTTTTGTGAATGTAACTAGCAGGAAATAAAGCAAACCAACCTATAAATGTTTCTTTTCTGAAAAGCTGCAATTTACTCTTCTGGGCATTCTTTATCCACCACTATAGTAATTTTGCATCAGAATCTAGTGAATAATGAATTTCCTGAGACAGACCTTTTGTATTACTACATAACTGAGAGGGATAATTAATTTGCAAAGTCTTTGATTTGCATCCATCTCAGAAGAGCATTAATCAAGAAAAAAACTTTTTCTTTCAACCTGTCAATTTATGGTACATTTCCAAGTTAATAAGAACATTAAAAATAACCCTGCTGGCTTAGACCATCTTAGACCAACGTTTCATTTCTCACAGTAGCCAAGCAGATGTCTCTGAGGTCGTCATAAAATAAGAGATGGAGGCATATTCCTTTGCCAAAGTTACTCTTCTGCAGTATTTAGAGGCAAGTTTTCCCCACTCTAACAGTAATACAAGTAGTCTTCAATTTACGACTGTGTGTTTAACAACCATTCAAAGCCACAATGGCCTGAAAGAAGTGACTCATGACTGATCTATGTCTTTAAAACCATCACAGTATCCCTGCAGTCATGTGATCAAAATTCAATTTTGAATTGAATTCAAATGGTTGGCAACCAGCATGTATTTACAATGGTTGCAGCATCCTAGAGTCACGTGATTACCAATTTCTACCTTTCCAAGGGCTTCTGACAAGCAGTCAATGGAGGAAGCTGGATTTGCTGAATGAGGGTGGTTTGTTCACTTAATCACTGCAGTGATTCACTTAATGTTCTCAGCAAAAAGGTAATGAAATCAGGCATGATTCACTTAACAACCGCATCACCTGGCAATAGAAGTTCCTCATCGAGCTAATCTGAAGGCTTTCAAAGTTAAAGAGTAAACTTAAACAGATGTGCTTGGAGCAAGAATTACAGGATAAATGATGGCAACTCAGATGGCCTTCAATCAAGACAAAGGCCTAGAAATCCCCTAAAACTATAGTCAATGACTATTTTGTTTCAAAAGCCATTTTTGTAGTCCAGGATCCAGCCTTGGCAACTTTAAAATATGTGGGGTTCAACTCCCAGAGCTATGTTGGCTGAGGAATTCGGGGAGCCACACATTTTAAAACTGCCAAGGCTGAATGCCCCCGATGTAGTCATATGGAGTCACAAATCAGCACAAATTGGTGTCATGGTGCTGCTGGATTTAGCTACATTTAATCATCGACATTTACTGCCATCTTTGAGATTATTTGGACTCAATGATACCATCTTTTTTAGTTTGTTAAATTTATTACAAGACAGACACACGCAATGGGTTGATATTTGCTTGTATTGGTATGAAACACAAACCAAATAAAAATACTACAAAATGTCACGGCCCCGTGCATTAGAAGAATATGGCAAAACACGTTAGCTCCTCCTTCACTGGCCAGCCAAGCCGCAGCAGGCATGATTTTTGGACTGCCACCAATCATTACTGGTGACGTAAATTCTATCAAGTCTTGCAAAGAATTCTGTAATAAGGAAGCTTTTTAAAATCAATTTTTCTTTCCAGTTCTTTCTTTTGGTGGACTATGAAGATAAAATGGGGCCACTAACTAAGCACTGATATTTCATAGTGCAGCCCATTAAATGGAGTTTGTTTAAACTTAAGCAAGATAAATCCGTTTAGGACTAAATATAACTCCCTTGGGATTAATTATTAAATCAATTGTCCCTTTATTAGTATTTCTATGTCACACAAAACCCCACCCGCTCATGCCTTGACTCAGTTAAGTATTTCATGAGAAAAGGGCCAACATTTTCTGGACTCGATTAACCTCATAAACTGAATTTACAGAACACAGTTAAAACTAGCAGCTGTACTTAGACAACTTTTAAAGTTGACTAATGTTTAGCTTGGCTAGATGTTTTGTGGTTTAGCAGGTTGGGCAAAACCAGCCTGTTTGCTTCATCTGTGATTCAATATAATGTGGGAATGTGACTCAATCCATTAACCAGGTTAGCTGCCTGTTATGAGCCAAGCCATCCAATACAATACTTTTTGCATTCTTCAACCACAAAGGTTTATTTTACTGTTTTATGTCACAACAGTCAATTTATTGTTGTTCTCTACATTTAAAGATAATTAATAACCCATAGGAGACTCTAATGAATAACAGTGCGCAAAAACTTTTGAAAAACATCTTTGAGGATGTAGGTCAAGGCATGGTCTTCAACTGAAATCCCATTCTTCTCCCACCTACCTACCTCAGACATGATTCTGTTGAATAGTAATTGTGCTTGAGAATTATTAGCAATAATGGTGGGTGGGTAGAGATGCTCTTGAGTCACCGTTATTCGAAGCAATGGAGACCAGCTTCAACTGAGGCTGCACAACAATATCAGATTTATTTGTGTGATTATTTGAAAGTAAATGTGTCTATCTGCCAGGAGGTGCCACGACCTACAACCTAACAACTGCAGTTCTTTGCATACTTGCTATCCTGCTGGCAATCTACCAGAATGCTTCAAGTAGATTTCCCATATCTAGTGCCCTCCAGTTGTGTTGGAATGACGGACTGTAATTTGCACAAGAGTATTGGGCAATCTAAACAAAACAATTTCACAGTAGCATGCATTATTTTCTCACTCTCATTCTCAGACCATGATTAAAGCAGATTAGGATATTGGACTAGCCATAATTAGAATTTCATACTTCAAGGGGGATTAACTTGATCGCTCCAGCCCTGTTTGTTACCTGTTTCTACAATCTTTCACACAGTAGATTCTAAATGAATGTAGTGGAGAGCCAACTATATTCCCTGAACAATTTAAAAACCTGAGAAAAATTCAAGGTCCTAAATCACATGGAAAATCCTGTACTATGGAACTTTCCTGGAAAATAGTCCCCCAAATGTGGAGGACCACAAGAGGAAGAAAAGTGATGGGACAGAGAAGCAAATGTCTAAAGTTTTGTATGAAGATACACCAAGGATGCACAATCCGCAACATTTTGAAGTGTCTTCTGGCTCTTCAGCTAGGAAACAGAGATGAGCACCACCCCTTAGAGACAGCCACCGTTGGCAAGGGCAACCTTTACCTTTTAGGCTTTAATTAGCTTCTTCAAATTAATAATTTATTTTTTTTAAATAAGTTTAAGTACAAATTAACTCAATTCAATTTTTCTTCAGATTCACCCACCTGCAGTTCATTCCTTTCCACCTCTGCCTTTCGTGACTATGTCATTTTCACTAAATAATTATTATCATTTTACGTTGGATTTTTACAGGAAAAGAAGACAAAAACTAGAGAAGAAAGAAAAAAATGGGGAGGATTTACCCCAGTTTTAAACAAATGTTTATATACTTCTCATATAAGTTAAGCTACTTGTAAAAGACAGAATTAAGAATATATTGATACAGTTTTATTATTATATAGTTAGTATAGTTGTATAATTAAGATCCAGACCTTGGAAATAGATTGCCTTTCTTTACTCTCTCTTTCAATAGACCCCGATAATTCACAGGCTGTCATAAGCAGCTAAGGCGGTAGCAAGAATTTAGTTCCGTTCTCTCTCTGGATGGGCCCCTAAATCAGATATTTTTTGACATTTCTTGATCTGGATTATGCAGTATGATTTAAACACAGATGCATAATGGGCCCAGCATGTGAGCATGAGCAAATGGATTAATCTCTTTCCATTTCCCATTCTTTTCGAAATCCATATGGATTAAGCAATGCAAGTTCACAAATGTGGAGGAGGTAGGCCAGCCAGCAATTTACTGAACTACCCAAGCATTGAAAGATTATTTTGTCTAATTAAGACAAAGCACAGCATTTAAGTCAGAACATTAGCATTAAACGGGCCATTCTGAGTTCTAAATACTGTTGCGTCTGAAATTATGCATTTTAATCTTCTCCCTGCATGACAACATTCCTGTGACGCATATAATAAATCACTTTTTTGTTTTACATAAGAAGACACAGAAATTTTTCATTAAAAAATACCAGGCTGTAAATGAGAGAAGTACAGGAGGCGTAGCTCTCCAAAAAGGCAAGGAAACCTGGACAGGTGTGGGAAGGTGGTGGTGGTACGCCTGAAACCATTTTTCTCTGCCTCAAAAATCAGTACTGTTCAGCTGACATATAGTAGCCTATACCAAGATCAGTAGTCCTCGAGATACGTCTGTAATTGAGCCTGATAGTAAATCATGACAGCTATAAAGTGGATCATCATGTCACTGGACCCAATTTTATAATTGTTTTTGTTGTGATCATTGCATAAACATGGCAATCGTTGAGTAAACGTAGCAAACTCTGAGGTCATTAAGTGAACCCATTGCTCACTATCGGCTAATTTTTCAAGAAACTGGAAGTACATGCCAATTTTTGGCAAAACGGTCATAAATCATGGTCACGTGGGACACCGCAAACAGCCCTGAATACAGGCTGGTCACCAAGTGTCCAAAATGCAGTCATATGACTTCAGAGTGCAGGCCGACATCAGAATTTCAAAAAATGGGTCACATGTAGCTTTTTGGAGGTCTGTCATAACTTTCAACAGTCATTAAATCAGTTGGTCATAACTCAAAGACTACCTGTAAATTGAGGATGTTCTATGACTCTCAGTAATAATTTCATGTCCAACATTCAAAACTCAGATGTAGGCTATTCCAACAAAGAACCCTGAATAAATGAGATTTGGAGAATAATTGGTAGTAACAAAGGAGGGAGCATTTTCTGTGGTGGCACCTCAAGTATGGAATTCCCTCCACGGAAAGACTCAATTTGGGTCTCATTTCTGTGCAGGTGAAGACCTTTCCTCTTTCCTAGACTTTCCTATTTTTTTTCTTAATTTACAGTTGCCCAGTTGATATATTGTTATTTTGGATTTCACTGAATAAAGTTTTTATTCAATGTGTGTTTTAGTTCAGTGTGTTTTATTGTAAACCACCCACAGACTTTGCTGTGGGACAGCTTTCAACATTTGTAATAATAAATGAATCAAGTAATTGCCTCACTGAAGAACTGGGAGTTTTTTTTCTCCCTGCCTATTTTGTGGGGTGTTTTATTCAATCATAATAAAGAAGAATAATGATAATGTCAATGAGACAGAAAATTATTTTTATAAGAAAGAAAAAAGGATCAATGATTTTAAAATAAAAAAACAGTACAGTGGTTGGCTGCAAGATATTTGCCCTGATTTAGAAGGCATGACTGTCACAAGCTCATCCTTGCAGAGTATAAGTTTGAATTCCTCAGGATCAGCCATATAAATATGTGTATACACACACACACACACACACACGTAGGTATAATTTAGATCCAAAAAGCCAGTGAAGATTCTCAGTCACCCAGGTAGAATTGTCTGAAGGTTGAGTCATGGCAACTGGACTATTTTTCTTGTTGGCTAGGAATGTTTCACTGCCTATCCAAGCAACTTATTCTGTATGAGAAATAAGTTGGTTAAGGGACCCCATATAAATGTCTGACTCCTAAATCCCTTACTCATTCCCAAATGGGTTGCTAAGTGTGGCCCTAGTGAATTTATGAAGTGGTCAATCTCCCTGGGACTGATGAAAGAGCAGCATGAAAAATGGGGGACAAGTTGTGTCTGAGGCCTCCACCTCTATTGAGGGAAGTTGGTGAAGATGTCTCAGTTATCCAGGTACAGTTGTCTGGAGGTTTAGTCATGGCAACTGGACTTTTTTTTGTCTTAGAAACATTTAGCTGCTCATCCAAGCAGCTTCTTCAGTCTAAGAAAAAAGTTGGTCAAGGAACCCTATATATGTCTTCCAAGCTGGATTCATTCCTCCCCTAACCTGAATATGTTTGTTAGATGGACAATAGGAGATGGGAGTAGGCAGAGAGTTGTTAGGATGCAAATGCCTGCCACTTCTTGCTGTCCTTTCATATTTCTGCATCAACTTCAGGGTTTCTTCCCCAAAATGTGGCAAAATATGGAGGAAAGGATTTTCTGCTTTGGCATAGATGGATTCCTTCACTCCTCTCTCACTGTTAGGGCATCAGTGGTGGGGATGCTGGCGAAGAGTGAAGTGACATCAAAGGATGCCATGGTATCATTTTTATTCAGTTTCAGAAACCTGACTTTAGAAGCCCAGCTCTTCAGAGTGCTGAATGTGGCGGTCAATTTGTCCAACCCGAGGTGCTAGTATGGTGGCAAGGTATTCGGCAATATTAGATGCTGCTGAATTAATGCTGCTGACAATGGGTCTTAGAGGTGCTTCTTCCTTATGGATCTTTGGGAGTCCATAGCGGCAGAGAATGGCTCTTCCAGGGTACAGCAGTGGTAGGTTGCCCTGTTGATGGAGACATCTTGTTCCAATCGTTTCAAGCTGTCTATTACCTTTTTCTTGTAATTGCTGGTGGGGTCTTTCAGTTTTTTATAAGTTTTTCAGTTTTGTGTCCAAGAACTGATCTCAGTCTAACAGCTGAGTTATACCAATTTCATTCTAGCAAAACTACTACTGGACCCAGCATAAATCAGAAACACTTACAGATCTGGTAAGAAATGCTACAAATCCCAGAATATTTTTGCAAAAGCTGCTGTTGATTATAAGATTGGTATCGGATTCAACCTTGATGTTAAATGGTATCATCGGAATGATAATGCTGGAAACATCTATTTTATGGCTTGTCAACTAGTCCTGATATAAAGGACATCTAATTTGTCTAGTTCCAGAAAGATTGGGATAGGCAGCATATGATTGATAGAAAGAATATAGAAAGACTCTCATGAAAAAGCTTAATCAAATCTCTTGTAAAGGTACTCTCAATCTCCTGAAAAAATAAGTCAAAAGGAAAACAAAAGCTCTTTGGGAAAGTCTTGAGAAGAAATAAAAAATTAATATAAGAAAAGACCTTAGAGAGAAGGGGGAAAGGAATGGGAAAACATGTGGCTAATTTCTTTTTTATATACAGTATATAATTTTATTAAAAATGTACAAGGAACATAAAGCTAACACAAAGTCATAAGTAAAAGAAGCAAAAAGAAAGAAAGAAAAAGAGAGAAAAGAAAAAGTGCATTTAACTGCCCAACTCGTTCAAAGTAGCAGAGAGTAGCTAAGAGGACTGGATTGGATGGAGAGAATACTTCTTCATATAAGAGATGTGATGGTGGTTTTAGAGAGGCAGTGGTCTGTTTGCTTCTCAAGACATTTTCTGTGGATCCAAGTTTTGCCAACTATAGGTAGTCTCATTTAGTGACCACAATTGGGACCAGCAACTCAGTCATTAAGCAAAGTGGTCACCAAGTGAAACTGCAACTGTGTCTACTATGTTCCTTTAGCTTTCCCTTGCTTTATTGATGGAAAAAGTCATAAATGAGAAGATTGGACACAAAGTAATTTTTTCATCACCTTTTTAACAGTGAATGGTCACCACATGAGCCAGGCACTAAACAAGGACTGCCTGTACTCAAATACCCCCTTTTGTGGCCAGGCACTTGAGAGGGTGGTGATTATATTCATTACATTACGCTACCCAGAGTCACTTGTTTGTGAGACGAGGGGCGATATAAACTGGTTTAATAAATAAATAAATTACAAACTCACAGATTTTAAAGGGACATAAGAAGCCATCTAATCCAACCCCTGCTCCTTGCAATATCATCTAGAACATTTCCGAAAGACGACTGCCAGAACAACATCAATAATACTGTACGCAACTTATGAAATGGATGCGAGTCCACAGAAAATTAATTCCATACTACCTTTCTTGATCTTTAAGATTCTTGGGTGTTTTTGAAAGCAGCAAGTGTCAAAGGTTCCTAATAATACACATAGTGTGTGTGTGTGTGTGTCTAACTGCTCAAACGTACTGGTCTACAGCAATCTGACTCCCCTAACCATTTTTTCTTCCTGTACAGTTGAATCCATTTATGACATATAGGCAATATTTGGGAAAGTAGACGACTGCAAAGTATAGCTGCATTATGAATGAAGCCATACATTTGGCTGCATTTCAAAGACAAGCCATTTATTTACCAGCCTGGAAGATTAGCTCAACTCCATGCTTTTGCTACTACACTTCTGGCTTTCTTTGTTTCACATCCAACAGTAATCTGGAAAATATCGTGTAGATTTTATTTTAACCATGCTGCTGTTAGTAATTCAGGCAACCTAATATATAAGCACTCTCTCTCTCCCTCAGTAAGGGTCCAATTAGATTGCACCCAGCAATGCATGCTAAACATTTCTCTGAATTTTCAGTCTGCTTGATAAGCATATCTGACAAGTATCAGGACCTGGGACAAATTAAAAGAAAACACTATAAATCTCACAAGCTTCATGTCAGCATGTGGCTTCTACTTTTAAGATGTTCGGACCGCACATTCCTGCCGAAAGAATGTGGCTGATTCACCTAAGAGAGCTTGACATATCTTCCAATTCTCCAATACTTGTCTCCTCCATGAAAAAAAGGATTGTTTATTCTATTTTATTCATGGGGGAGAATGCACACGTTATCATTTTGACATTGACTGCTTGGATATTGCACTCCCAGCTTTGTGCTAGCTTCAGCATGCATCCAGCTGTTCCCTTGATTGTTGTACATTTCAAGGCACACACACACACTATTCATAGCAAGGATACATGATGGTCCATGGTTCCATGCAACAAAAGCAACAGAATCTCAGATAATTGTTCTCTGCCTAATGAACAGAAAATCTGAGAGATGTGAGCGAACCAAGATTACAAAGAGCTACAGAGAATTTGTGTGTGCATGGGGGGACATTATATAGAATACTCTCAGAAATAGATAATATTTTAGCTGCACCAGTCAGCCTCAGGAGAGGGACATTTGGTCTGTTGATGCTCCCCCTCCAGAGAAACCAACAATAGAAATTACTTCTAAATAAATTCCACTTAACAAGGTTGTATTTGTAAGATGCTGTTTATCCTTCTACATCAATGTTTCTCCACCTTGGCAGCTTGACGATGTGTAATCATGGCTGGCTGGAGAATTCTGGGAGTTGAAGTCTACACATCTTCAAGCTGCTGAGGTGGAGAAACACTGATCCACAGAAACAACACATGTATAGATCAGTCTCTCTGTTTTGTGTGAACTTATCTCCTTTTGAAATCTCTGTCTTTTACTAAGCCATTCAAATTTATGATAGATGAGCAATACCTAAAAAAAACTAAGTTGGAAGTTGAGAACAATGTTGTGATGATAACGCTGAAGGGATGTTCATGTTGATATTGCTGATGATTTTGGTATGGAGTTCCCCATTTTAGGATCTCCACTATTCTGTAATGGATTGATAGTTTATTTTCTTATTTTCCGACTTTCTGTCCCCAATCAGATAACTGTATCCTCATTTCTTGGCAGTTTGCTTTAAAATCTCAGTCATATAATTTGAGGGGTTGGGGATTTATGTCTGCTGGAGATGCTTACTTCTTTTCTAGAAGTTTTCCCATCCATCTCTAAATTATATTCACGTCCAAACCCATTGATTGCATTAAAGTTATTAGAAGCCTTTGCTTTGATTGCTTCCAACAGGAAATGTTTTTCCTTGCGCTCTTCACATTATTCCTCCTAATGCTTTTTTGAGATCTGATCTCCTGCTCAATATTCAGGTTTCTGAATGCTCAGCACTTCATTTTGCAAATAGCCACTAAGTCTATCATATTGGTTGAGATAAATATAATGGGATCAAGTGTTTTGGAGATCTTACTCACTTTCACAACACTTTTTATACCACATTTTTCCTTGATGGATGCTACTGACTTGTTATTTCAATTTTCCCCAACTTTGTACATTCTAGAATTGCTGGAATTTCAACTTTAAGGATTTTCAGCAAGCTTTAGGAGAGGAATTTACAGAACAACACAGGAGGTGTAATGTTAATATTTTTTTTCATGAACTGTACAAAGAAGTCCAATCTATTCATCTAGCCCAGCATTCCTGAGCAATGCCATATTGGGGTTGCAAAATTTTGGATGATCACTAGCAACAAAGATCTAGAAAGATCTGAATTTTGCAGTTCTCAGATTATTACCTATCTGGCAGTAGCTTTTAAATTCTTCAATAGGGGTCTTCCCCAGTGCTTGTCACCTAACACTGTTAATAAAAATGGAAATAAAGCTGAGTCATATTATGTGCTCTAAAATCTCCTCAGCTGTAGGCAATGGACACTAACGTTACAATTACAAAAAAGCAAGAGATTTGACAACAGAGAAATATATTTAGTACTC
>JANHZU010003184.1:17811-30397 GCA_032468055.1 Acrochordus granulatus | reverse complement strand
CAATGATTACTCGCAAAGTATTTAGTAATTTTTCTACTATCATATTCAAAAACATAATTTGTAACCATTTGGGGATAGACACTTGGAACTGCACAAAAGGCTTTAAAGGGATGAATATGGTTTAAGGGCTGTGAATTTAGATTTAATTTGGATAAACTAAGCTATGGAAATAAAGCGTGATTCCCTAATGCATAAATCAGTCACAATGAGCTAAATGTGCTTTTATTATTTTCTCTTTTACACACAGAGAAAAGAAATATCAAAACCATTGACTAATATTATTAATTTGATCCAGAGGAAGCATGGCTATATTGCTACTGTATCTCTGTCTCCTCGACATCTGTACATATAGTTTGGTTGAAAGACTATACATTGTTTACTTACAGGAGCCTATGTAAATATATGCTGCAAATATAGCTCATAGATCTATAAATAAGTAGCTAATAGTATGCAAAATCATTTTGCATATTCATAGAATCAAGCAATCATGATTAAAAGCAACTCTATTGTCAAAGATGGAGCCCCCAACACAGATCATTTCTCTATGATTATGTATAGCCATATATAAGCTCCCGTTACCTGTTAATATGTAAAGTTCCAAAGCTTGAATTTATTTTAGCTCCACCTTGTTCAAACAAATCAGTATACTGCAGTCCCTAATATTCCACACAGTCCACAAATTATCTATATCTTTCATAATGCTAAGCATCATCTATTTTTTAAAAGATGCAATAACAACTCCCAAAAAATCAGTTCAGAAACTGGGCATACAAAGAACTTGAATGGGAAATGGAAGGCACTTAATTCTGGGACTGATGTCCCTGGAGAGACCATCCCATAAAATAAGTGGCATAGAGAAAAGGCACTCTAGAAAATCAGAGACAATTAGAAGACATATGAGTCAGAAGCAAACGTTCTTTCTGCTAGATGGCCATAGATTACAAGGGCTATAACGGCCATATCCCCAAACTGAATAGTTCCTGGAATCTAATAAGAATCTAATCTATATCATGAAGAAGATGCTGATATATGAAGAAGTCTCAAGGAGATTTAAAGCACCTGAGATAAATCTCCATTTGGTCTGCCTCTTTCAGATTCCTCCAATCTTAGCCCCAAAGACTTTTCATACAGTTCTGTGGCATCACAGCAACTCTACCAACTTTTATCTAACCATATAAATCCTAATATTTCCTAAAGAGAACTTCACCTCCATAGATGTCAATTGTCTCTCCTTCCAGATATTTTTTTACTCTGGTTGCTTATTTCTCAAGAAGCAAATGGGACTTTAAATAATCTTAAGTAAACAAGTATGTTCAAACATACCAGATTTCCAAATGTCAAGGTGGTTTACATGTCTAGAAACATCACTTTTAACATCTGAATTCACTGACAGCATTAGCTGATTTCCTTCAAAAATGCAATACTTTTCCAATATATATCACTTCCATATGCACTCACTGTTATCTCATTCCTCTGGAGTAATTAAAGACAGATGGAGCCCTATCTCAGAGAACCTGCTTTGCATTCAACAACAACAAAATCAGATTAATCTATCCCAAAAATTGAAAATCCCACCTGAAACTCCAAAAAATTGTAGTTATTAAACATAGTTCTGCGTTACATGGACTGTATAGACTATATAGACAGTTTCACAATCTAATCTCAAACACAGTATGCAGAGTAGTTTCTACTGAATCCATCTGAATTAATTTGCAAAGAATGAATTCATATCTGAGCTTGTAAACCGGCGCATCCTAAACTTTTTCCTTCATTACCCAAAACAAACCGCTTATCAGAAAGTCCATAGGTAAGTATATCTTTCTTATAGGTCAAATACTTTAAGTCCATTTAAATGACCTTGTTGTGATTGGGTAATGAGCTCCTATGTCAATTCCCACTTTTACACAATTTTGGGTAATTTACCTAGCTTTGGGAAGCATTGGCATAAATCTTCTAGATTCGATAAATTGCTTAGTTGTGCCTCTGTCAGAAGGAAAAACTAAGATCAGGAGCTATCCGTTCAGCACCCCAACTTGCCACACTTAGCACAACAGCAGTAAACAGTACAACAGCAGCAAAAGAAATCCCTCAACTCCTGAAACGTTTCATTACAAAGAAATCATTGTATTCAATGAAATGTATTGACAGCTCACTTGGCATGTTTGTCGATCCTGGAGAGATTAGGAAACAACTCTGAATTTTACAAGTCTATAATTGAGGAAAAAGAGAAGAAGCAAGCAAGTAAACTAAAGATCGGAGTTGTGTGTGCATTTTGTTTGCATGGCATAGGTGAACATTCGCAAAAATCCCTTTACCCACAGAATCACTGAATACAAACTGAAGCTGAGCTTAAAATAACCCTAAATATTTTTGCCTTTTTGAGAATCTGTATTCCTATCCTACGTTCTGGAATCTGGACAGATGACAAAATAGAAACCACTTATTTGAAAGTGAATTTATTTTGTTAGATATCAAGTAGCCTCCAAGAATTTTCTGCTCAAAAATATTGGGGGTGGGGTTAACAGGGGGAAAGTGTACATAAATAGCTGTCCAGTTTTAAAAGCGGGGGAGCTCTTGGCAAAACTCCTAAAAAAATTTAGGCTGGAGATTACAGGACATGTACCCCAACAGTTCTGGAAGGCATTCTAGTAAGAGGTGGTCAGATTTTCCAACTGAATGCCCTCTCCCTTTTTCCAGGGCTCCAGCAAAAACTAAGCAATGTCAAGCAAGGCAAACGTGCCCCAGTTATCATACTGTGATTCTTTTAATCTGTTTTTGCTTGTTTTTTTAGAAGTTTTAATTCTAGAGTTTTTAACCTTTTGTTCATGGTTGTGTTAGCTGCCCATAGCTCATAGGTAAGATGAGCATCGGTATAAATAAAATTGTTGGAAGGGAAGCTACTAGAAATCCCATGGTTGTAGACTGCCTTGGGGATCAGCAAATTCCTTCTATAACACTGTGGAGAAAACTGCAGGGATGATATTTGGGAGTCATGTTCCATTCCAGGAAGAATTTACTTTTTCTCACTTCTGCTTGCAGGGAAGAGCAGATACTGAAGAATTGTAGTTTTTCTTGGTCACTCACTCTGCACCCCCCTCCCAGGATCTCTTCACCCCATGAACCGGGATCTCATCCCAAGAAGATCCTGAGCGGGGACAGGCCAAAAGTCAGGTCCCAAACTTTGATTTGCCTGACGAGAAAGTCAACGCGGAGCCCTGACCAGTAGACAGGGTTTTGCTCCCATCCACCCGCCCACCCACTTACTACGGGCCAGGAAGAGGGGAAAGATATCCGGAGAAAAACCCAAGATCACCCCACACACAAACACACCCCATCTTCTCGGCTTCCCACCACCACCCCGGCTTCTTGTCTCCGTCTGAATCAGAAGCCGCCTGGCCGCCGGGCTCATTTTCGGCAGCTCTTCTCTCCCCGTCCCTTCCCTTCCGGGGCTCCGTCGGCCTGCCTGGCTGAGCCCGACGCAAGACGAGATTCGGTGCCGAGAGGGACCTCATTTCGCCCCGGGAAGCCGACCGCAGCCAGCGCCACTCCGGGCCAGCCGCGCTTCAGAAGACGCGGGGATGGGGGGGAGGAAAAGCGGAGGCGGGGGACCCGGGAATCATCGCAACGGCTCCAGAGGAGTGAAGGTGGCGGGTGGGGGCTGCCGTGTCCCCAAGGCGGGCCCTCCCGGAGAGAGGGAGGCAACGGAGCGCCCGGGTGTCTGCCCTCCGCTGAGGTGGCCGAGAGGCGGCGGCGGGACCGCTCGGCCTCCAGGACCGGCGCTCGCTCTTACCTCAAGCAGCAAAACAAAGAGGCAGAGCCGGGAGAAGCCGCTCATCGGGGCGCCGCACCTTCCTCCCGGCCCGAGTTCGGCGGGCATTGAAGCAGAAGGCGGCGCAGGGCTGTCCCGCCCCGCCCGCCGGGAGAGACGCGGGGAGAGGGTCGGCAGGGCGCGCGGGACCCGCAGACGAGAGCCAGCGCCAGGTCCGGCCGGCGGCGGCGCGCGTGTCCGGGCGCGCGCGCCCTCGCCTTCCCAAAGTGGGGGTAACAATGGCGAGCCCTTCCTGGCGCGGCAGCCTCAGCCCCGCTGTGCAGCCTCGCGCCCGCGCCGGAGACCCATAGCGCCGCCTCCCCTTCCTCTCCTGCGCGCCGCTCTCTTCTTCCTGCGCTGGCGGCCGCCGGCTCAGCTCCGGAGGGGTCTCCCGCTGACCGGGACTGGCCGGTCCCCGCCTTCGGCCCGCCTTCCGCTCCTAACGCGACTCACTCGGCTCTCCTCCCTGCCGGGCACGAGGCGCGAGAAGCCGCCCACCCCTCGCGCGCGCTCGCGCGCTCGCGCGCTCGCTCGCTCTCCCGGGATGGACGGGGCGGCTTCATGCCAAGCGCCTCCGGCCGAAACGGACGAGGCGCCCGCTTCACCCCGCTCGGCTCATCCTGCCCATCGGTGGGCTCCGCCCAGCGCTCCCCTGCTCACCGCTGGCGGATCCTCCGATCCCCCCGCGAGGCGGCGGCGGCGGCGGCGGCATCTGCTCCGAGTCCCCAGGCCGCTGCCCGACCCATGCCTCGCCGCGGCGGTGGCCGAGCCCTGATCCCTAGGCAGACGAGGGCTCGTGGCCTGGGGAAAGTGGGCGATGGAGCCATCTTTAGGCCAAGCTGTCTCGGGGGCTGCTTGGCCGGAACCACAGTCCTGCGCCTGCCCATGCAGCCTCCGACCAGGGCAGAAGGGCAGCCTAGACGAGGGTTGGCACTGACACACTGTGGGACGGATACCTGGAGCTTTGTCCATGGCTGCTTCTGTCTTGCTCCCCGTTAGTGGATGTGGCATTTTACAAGGAAACGTTAGTAGAAAGGCTCATCCAAATCCCAAGGAAGTGATCATCCTGGTAGAGACAGTGCAGGGAGGAGGAGGAGGAGATGGTGATTCTTACGTCCTAAGAGGACAAATGGACAAATCCTTGGGCAATGGAACAGGATGTTGGACTTTCCAGCTCTAGCCTTCATCCTGTCTGAAGTATGTAGTGCATAGGCAGGGACAGTCTTTGGTCAGTCTAGAGATGAAGATTTAAAACAGGTAGACCAACAGTTTAATTGATCCTCCACCCCTCAGAAAAAATGGTACCATGTAGCTCAGCCTTCTCCAGTCTGAGGTCCTCCGATTGTTGGGATTACAATTTTCAAGGAATTTTGCAAGCTTTAATCATAATACATCTCCAGAAGATCAGGCTGGGAAGGTAGTTTTCAAGGAAAGAGTTTCGTAGGGGACATGGATGGAGGTAGTTTTGTGAATAGGAGAGCCATGGCTAAAGATGAGTAGCTGTTTCACACATTGCACTAAGCCATAATATGGCTCACTTGCTTGACTCTGGTTTAGCTTCTTGTATCAATCCTGCTTTGTGGTTTGTAAACCATGTTTTATGGCATATCATGATTCAGCCAATTATGGTTTACGCAAATTCAGCCAAATTACTCACAACACGGTGTACAAATCATTGTGTAATATACTATGTGAACCTAGCTGTGAATGAATAAGAGATTAATAAAGATCATTTTGAGAAATGACTCTGCATCTATAGGAATAAAGTCTAGAGGGAGGGCATTGTTAATGAGGTTGCATGTTGTGAAATTCCTTATTCCCCATTCCTCTGCTTCTTCTACCAAAATTTTTAATTTTGATTCTATTTCTGAATAAAATAATATTGGACATTTGAAAAATTATAACTGGTTTAACTGTTGTGTTAAAATAGTTATCTAAACAACTCATTATTAAGTGGCAAGGCTTTGAAACTACTCTCGTCACTTAAAAACAGATCCTAAAATCTGAACACAAGGGGAAAAGAATAGTAAAATGATGCTTTTGGGGAGTGCTTTGTGGGAAAGACAAAAAGTTTATGCAGTGAGTGAATTTAATAAAAGGTTAGTGTAGGGACTGAAGAAGGAATTTTAGAAGATCTGCAAGGTTCTCCAAGCTGTCTCTTCCACAGTCTTCCTCAAAAGCACAGCCAAGGATTGGGAGTTATGAGACCCAGGAGAAAGGTGTGACAGGCGAAAGGAAATTTTGACAGCCAAATTCTTGATTGAGAGGTGAAAGAATTGGTAATAGAGAGCTGAAATAAGAAATAAGAGAAAGCCAGCATTTCCAAAATGGGAGCTCATCAGAGCAGGAGCTGCAAGAAACTAGGAGCTCTTTAAGAAGAGACTGTGAAAGCAGTTAAACCCACTGTCTCAAAGTATTTTGAAAGGAATGAGGGAGTATAAAAGCAGGACTTTTCACATTTTAAGTTATTTTTATCCTTGCAAAGAAAGGCAACAGATAAAAGCATCTTTTGAATCAGATATGTGATTTTAAGGCTGATCAAGTTTCCTGGTATCTGATTATGCCTCTTAAAATCTTTGTATCTTTTTCAGAAGCAAATTACAATGCAGTTCTGCTCCATTGTAAAAATGTGGGTTTTGACTGTTTTCTGGTGGGAGGAACCCTGTAAATGAAAAGAAAAATTAAGATCTGCTTTCAGATAAAATAGTTACACCCTAATTTGTGAGATTTGAAACTTCAACTTGTCTAGTGACTTCTAGGAAACTTATGTTTTTTATTTGAATTTGTAGTTCCTGCTATATAATTAAAAGCTCATCTGGATCACTCTGTATTTGCTATACGGTATGCATGCATTTGAGATCAAGTAAAACCTTTAGAAACCTTTTTGATTCTGGGGCATATCTCTGAGTATACACTTAACAAGGATCGTTGCTGTTCAGTCACACAGTCGTGTCCGACTCTTTGCGACTCCATGGACTGCAGCATGCCAGGCCTCCAGTCCTGCACTGCCTCCCAGAGTCCACCCAAGCCCACACCCATCATGTCTACAACGCTATCTATCCATCTCATTCTCTGCCCTCCCCTTCTCCTTTTACATTCAGTCTTTCCCAGCATCACGGTCTTTGCCAATGAGTCCTCTCTGCGCATTATTTGGCCAAAGTACTTGAGCTTCAGCTTCAGTGTCTGTCCTTCCAGTGAACAGTCAAGGTTGATTTCCAAAATTTTCCAGGGTTGACTGATTTGATCTCCTTGCAGTCCAAGGGACTCTCAAGAGTCTTCTCCAGAACTACAATTCGAAGGCATCAAATCTTCAGTGCTCAGCCTTCCTTATGGTCCAACTCTCACAGCCACACATGACTACTGGGAAAACCATAGCTTTGACTATATAACATGCATTAGCTGTACACTAAAAATGTCAAAAGCTGTGTTTCCTATTTGGGTATATTTTCATGTTTATACCTACAAAGATCAGAATCATGTCAGCCATGGTTTTCTTTAATGGCACATAAGCAAACACATAAGTTAGTCCATATGGGAGATGACTGGGAAATCCTAGGCTGGAAATTTAAAAACAATCCAAGAAAAAGATACTAACAAAGGTATTTCCATAATACTGTCAAGAAAATTATATGGTTATGTCAATGAAGTCACCAGCAGTTGAGCTCGACTGAAAGAGACTTTACTCTTAGTTTAGATTTGTTATGTTATAAATGCACAAACTTCCTGTAAACAGCATGAATTACATTGGAAACACTGGTCTCAGTTTATAAATTTACTCTCAAAAAAGATAGTCCCTACTCTCCATTTTGTTTTACTTTTCAGTAATAGTTTGAATTTTTCATCATGGGGCTTATCTTCATAAAACATACACAATTGAATAGTGGCTAGTCCCACCATTCTTAGTTTTAAAACCATATTGGCATCTGTGCATATCCAGATATGTATAGCACACTCCGAGAGATGGTGGGAAAGGAATTGGAGAGATGGTGGCAAAGGAATTGGAGAGATGGTGGCAAAGGAATTGGAAAAAGTAAAGGAAGATGGAAGAGATAGCAGAAAGCTTATCTCCAAGAGGACATTCTCTTCTTAGAAGAAAAATCATGCATTGGCAAAGATCCATATGGCTTGGTTGTAGTTCAGATCCTAGACTGCAGCTTTGTGTTTGAACTTGTGTGTGATATATTACATGTAGCCCTCGACTTACAACCACAGTTGGGACCAGAATTTCCATTGCTAAGCAATTAGGCATGTTATGTGAGTCATGCCCAATGTTACAACCTTTTTTTTGCTATGGTTGTTAAGCGTATCACTTCAGCTGTTAAATGAATCACATGGTTATTAAGTGAATCCAGCTTCCCCTATTGTCTTTCCTTGGTGGAAACTGGCTGGGAAATTCACAAACAGTGATCTCATGATCCCGGGATGCTGCAACCATTGTAAATACTGTACATGCCAAGTGCCCAAATTTTGATCATGTGGCCGTGGGGTTGCTGTGAAAGTTGTGTGAGGACCAGTCATAAGTCGCTTACTTTTAGTGCCGCTGTAACTTTGAATAGTCACTAAATGAACAGTTATAAGTCGAGGGCTATCTTGCATTATTGTTCTTGCTCAAAATGTGCAGCTGTCATCATAGATGTATAGACTGCAATGTTAAAGTTACTGATATACCTGTCAACATAGTTTGAACTGATAGTTCATACAGAATTGCCTTCTCAGCTCAGGAAAATACGTGGACTCCTTTTCCCAGAATTCCCCATCCAGCGTAGTCATTGCTGAGGGAATGTTAGCTGAGTCTCACACATCTACAGAGGGTGCTGGTTGAAAAAGTCTGCCGTTTCTTTTTTGCAATGTTTCAATAAATTTGCAATAATGAACCTTGTCTTTCTCTCTTAGCTAGTTAGTTCGGTGCCATCAATCTGAATTAATTCCTGATGGCTCCATGCTCAAATGCTCATCTTCTCAACCTGTCACTAGTAATAACTTCTAGCTCTTCCAAGGATAGCCTTGTAATCACTTGGATCCTCTCTGCCTTATCTGTTCAGTTCCCTTTTATCCACTTCCCTCAAGCTTGCCAAGGATAGCTGTGATTAGTTCCCCCCCACAACTAATGAAATACATACTTTTCCAGAATAAGTACCAGTTCCCAGACCTTATTATCAATTTTCTTATTGATGAGACATTTTTGTTGGCTTCTATTTATATCTGATTGCAATTCCAGCAATAAATTAGTCGATTACCATTTCCCAATCTCCTTGAGGCCTCTCACTCAAAACATATGCAGATAATATCCTGCCATTCTAGGGCTATTTTCTCATATCATTTTGCCAATTATCTTTTAAATGTGGGACAATGTTATTTGCCCGGTGCCATTTGTCTTCTGTTCTTTGGTCCTCCATTACAATATAATGCCTACAATAAATCAGGAAATGGTTTGGGGACTGCACATTAAATGATTCTGTGTAATAGGTTATATCTTATACAGGGTGATTTGGGAATGTTATTGGAACTCTGTTGTTCCTTGAATGGATTACAGGCCAATGACAAAAGCATCTTTTGCTCTATATTCTACTGTTCCACCAGCCAAAGATATACTCAGACACACACATAAAAACATACCAATATCCTGTACATACTTAAGAAACAAAATGTTCAGGATCATTCATTTGTGCACAGGGCTCAGAATAGTAATTGTTTTGTATTTCCAGGTTTATAGTTACCATATACTTGATGTAAATTCAAAGTTTTAATTAATTAATTTGATCTCACCTCTATTATTTTTATAAATAACTCAAGGTAGCAAACATAATTAATACTCATTCTTCCTCCTATTTCCCCTCACAAAAATGACCCTGTGAAGTGAATTGGGTTGAAAGAGAATGGCTGGCCCAAAGTCACCCAGCTGATTTTCATGCCTAAAGCAGGACTAGAATTCACTGTCTCCTGGTTTCTAGTTTGGTGCTTTAACCATTGGGACAATCTGGCTTTCTTCAATTCTTTACAGATGTGAAGGATTTCTATCCTCCAAGTAACCTGACCTCTGACACAGTGGCTAGATTTACACACTGGAGTTTGTTAGGCTTTATTCAATGTAGTTTACAGAATGCACATTACTTGGGTTTATATAACACATTGAACCAAATAAAATGAACAAATTTAAAGTTTAAAGCCACTTTAAACTGACCTTTATTTTATGGTCTGTCATTATTTCTGAATCCAGAGAGTTTGTACTTAGTGATTGCAACAAATAGAAGTAGGATACATACACATATTTCCTGTAAATATTCAAATACCTCAAGCATGTGATGTTTCATACAAATTTAAGGGTTCTTTTGAATCAATTCAACTGATAATGAATATTGTGAGCCAGTAAGTATATTTTTTTTCAGGATTCATACAGAATTGATTTGCCCCTTCTGTCTTCTGAGATTTTTTTCATCTTCCCAATCTAATTTATTGTCTAATGGGATTTTCCAATGGTACCCCAAGCAAAAACTAAGTAGAGCCAGATCTGAACAAAAGCTTTGCAAATTTGTTTTTGGGGGAAGTGAGAAAATGACGGGGGGGGCGGGGTTGCCTTCAGTCTTTGAACAGATCCCTCATGAGAGCCAGTGTCTCTCCCTGCCTTCTGCTGTCCTCCACTGCCTCCTGGAGTCCACTCAAATCCACGCCCATCATGTCTACAATGCTATCTAACCACCTCATCCTCAGCCATCCCCTTCTCCTTTTGCCTTCAATCTTTCCCAGCATCATGCCCTTTTCCAGTGAGTCCTCTCTTCCCATTAGGTGGCCAAAGTATTTGAATTAATGTGGTGTTTACTATTGGTAGAAAAAGCTGAGATGGAATTAATGCATCAATTCTAGATCGCTGAACACTCTCCTAATTGCTGGTTGTTGGTTATCAAGGCTTTTATTCAGAAAATGTCTGTTAATTATTTCAGGATATCATTAGCAATGTTGGTATTTAAAAAACTCACACAATGAAGATCAAGTCAATATACTGCATTAAATTAGAATAGTCCTAGATTACTCAAAACATTCTATCCTATACAATAACTGGCACATTTAATTGGTGACAAACTCTTCTGAATAAATTAGCAACCTTGCAGTGGAATTAATTAAATCAGTATTAAAAATGCATTGAGTGCTTCGTATTTTATGAGAAAAAAAATGAGGGACAGAATCTTTTGGCAATTATATCTTACAGGAATAAAACCATCATTAACAATTAGCAACAGTTTTAAATAACATTGCTTAATGCATTGACAATTTATTGAAATTTACTGTAAAACCATGAGGTATCTCAGATTGCTTTATTAACTAGCCAGGCTGGAGACTTTGGGTTTGCTTCTGAAGAAGGAAATAGAACCATTGTACAGTGGAACCGCAGACTGCGAGTACCTCAGTTCACAAGATTTTTGCAAGACAAGCAAAAATTTTTAATAAAATTTAATTCGGTTAACGAGCAACAACTCGCAAGATGAGCAAGCTTCGCATGATAACCTACGGATCATCAGTCAGCGTGCTCTGTATTTCTTGTTCAGGCAGCATCTGCATGAGAGTTCTGTTGACATTGCCACATGCATTTTACTCCATTACTGTCTGTGTGCTATACTGTGAGCACATGTGTGTGTGGGAAGCCCCATGAAGAAGTGCGAAAAGAAAGGTGATAAGAAAAAGGTGGTGATTACGGTAGATCTGAAGAAGGAAATCATCGAGAGGCACGAATGAGGTGTGCACATGACTGACCTTGCAAGAATGTACAGCAAGTTGACATCAGCAATTTGCACCATCCTGAAGAAGAAAGAAGAGCTAAAGGGGCTAGATCAGCGAAAAGAGTCACCAGAATAACCAAGCAATGCCCACGTGTTCTAGAAGAAGTTTCTAGAAGTTCTAGAAGACGTTTCTAGAACTTCTAGAAGTTGCTTCTTGTGTGGCTCAATGAGAAGCGATTAGCAAGTGATACCATGACCAAGAACATTATCTGTGAGAAGGCAAGGGCATTGTACATGGATCTCATAATGAAATTGCCAGGTATGTTGACAGAGGAAGCAAGAGATTTCAAGGCAAGCTGTGGATAGTCCGATAATTTGGGTTACCTGCCACAGCAAATTTTTAACTGTGTTGAGACGGGTCTCTTCTGGAAAAAGATGCCAAAGAAAGAAGAAGAGCCCGTGAAAGACCATCTCACCCTCTTGTTCTGTGCCAATGCAAGTGGGGATTTGAAGGTAAAGCCCCTGCTCATGTATCATTCCGAGAACCCACCTGCCTTCAAGAAATGTAAGGTGCAGAAGAGCCAGTTAACCATGATGTGGAGGTCCAAAAGCAAGGCCTGGGTCACATGTATCTTGTTCATTGAATGGATCAACACCATCTTCGGTCCTACAGTGAGGCAGTATCTTCTGGAAAGGAATCTGCCACTCAAAGTCTTGCTGGTTACGGATAATGCTCCTGCCCATCCTCCAGGCCTTGAAGATGACTTATTGGAGGAATTCAAGTTTCTCATGGACAAGTTCCTTCCTCTCAACACCACTTCACTACTCCAGCCCATGGATCAGCAGGTCATCTCAAACTTCAAAAAGCTCTACACGAAAGCCCTATTTCAGCGATGCTTCGAGGTGACTGAAGGAACCACCCTTGCCCTCCGAGAATTTTGGAAGGATCATTTCACTGTTGTGGGCTGCCTCAAGATCATCGATGAAGCCTGGGAGGGGGTCACCAAGAGAACCCTCAATTCTGCTTGGAGAAAACTGTGGCCTGACTGCATTCTTGAACGTGACC
>JANHZU010003184.1:0-13286 GCA_032468055.1 Acrochordus granulatus | reverse complement strand
GTTTTACAATGTTTTTGGTTTTGCTGAAAACCAGCATTTATTTCAGGTTTTTGGCAAAATCAACTCATAGTGAACCATTGGTTCACTTAGTGACCGCAGTGTTTGCTTAACAACCATCACAAAAAAGGTGGTAAAATCACGTTGGTCCCTTGGGTGATCCAATTTACAACCATCAAGACTTATGACTGTAATGGGTATATATGGGCTGACCACCACTTAGGTTGTAACTCAAGGACTATCTGTACTGACTACTGATTTGCACCTCTAGTTCTGAGCAGCATTCAGGGCGCATTCATAGGAGTTTATGTTGAATGCCACAATGAATAACAGTTCAGTTATTGTTTGAATATATCAGCTATTCGCTTTTCTAAAGGGCAGAATTTTAGAAACATGGATTGTTGGCTGTTTTTGATAGTATCCATTACAGACTCTTGATTGAGAAGGCAACCAAATCAGGTTTAGAAAATTCTCTTCTGCTGCAAAGCTGTAGGATATTATTGTTCAGTTAAAGATTTATTCTCTGGCATTTGTAACTTTAACAAAACGGCTGAAGCATTTCTAAGCTTGTCAAATCAATGAAAGATGTTTAATCAGTAAAAGTTCCATAAATGTTCCAATAAATTAAAATTAACTCTATATACATTTCTAGAGAGGCAGAACAGATCTGGGCAGCTTCATCTGGTGAGTGGGGCCATACTTTATAGCTACTTTTTTGGGTGGTGAGCCAAGGAAAAGGTGGTGGTGTCCCTTTGGTAGACAAAGAAGAGGTGAAATTGGGGAGTTGAATTTCCTTTTTTAAAACTAAAAATAATAAGGCTATCTAAATAAAAACCATGCTGCCCCGACTCATCGTTTTGCCTTGTTGAAATATGGTAGCCTCCCCGAGATTCTGACGTCTCAGCCACGAAATCTTGGGAGTTCTGGAAAGACAAAAATGAGACTGGAAATGCATGTGGTTCATAGATTAAGGTAGTATGATGAATTTAGAAAGATGAATATCTCATCTATAACAAGTTAGCATTTTTTATTATTATCTAGGTCATATTGTCTGTCTAGGGGTGTCCAGCCTTGGCAATTTTAAGATGTGTGGACTTCACCTCCCAGAATTTCTCAGCAAGGAATGCCTGGTCTATACTTATATTCTGATGTGAAGGACATCAGGCTGGTCTCCTCTAAAGGAAAAGACAACACTTATTGTCCAGGGTTGCTTTGCTAGTGACATGGGTGGCATATAAATATAATAAGTAAAAATTAAAAAAAAACACCTGGATAGCTGTTTAGAGCAATAGTAGGCAATCTTTTTCAAGATGAGAGCTTACGCGTGTCTTTGAATTATATTCTGGGGATTGCATTTATAAAAATGGATATATCTTGGCAGGGTCTTGGGTAAAAATAGAATTGAATGAGTCACCTTGATTGGGTTGAAAATGAAAGTTTCTTTCTGACGGAATATTTAAAACCTCTGGCCTTAGAGACCTGATTTCTGCTTCGCTTTCTGATGAACCTGACTAGGGACGTGCAACACATCAAATCCAAAGCCAGAAAAGTGCTTTAGAGCATGCGCGGGCACTCATGGCCCATCATAAATTGGAGTTGGTCCCAGTTCTGGCTGTAAATTGAGGACCGCTTGCATGTCTTTTTGCCAGTGACTGTTAATAAATACAAAAGCCTGTTTGGTGTAGTGGTTGAAGCATCAGGCTAGAAACTTAGGTGTCTGTGAATTCTCGTCTCACCTGAGGCACAAGGCCAGCTGGGGGACCTTTGCTAGTCGCTTTCTCTCAGCCCTAGAAAGGAGGTAATTGCAATCCATTTGTGAAAAACTTTGCCAAGAAAACTACAGGTTCTTATTCAGCCAGTGTCCAAAAATCGAACACAACTGAATGGAAGAAACAAAAAAACCTTAAATACCCGGCATAGAACTTAAGATTTTACCATAAGTTTTGTTAATCAGGTTAAATAAAAATGATCTGTCTTGTTTATTTGTGTTAGTGTAACTTGTTCAGGAAGCATTTTCATATTTGGCAAATGTGTACAGCATTTCACAGCTGTTTTCTGAGCTAAAATTTCTGGCCAAGGTTTACTGTTCATCAGTACGATGCACTGCATCATTTAATTCTTGTAATATGATTTATTTAGGAAATACCAAGGAAGGAATTGGAGTGTGATCTGAATTCAAATGAGAAAAAAATAGTTTGGAGCACATGAGGACAGGAAAAGATGCAAAGGTTTCTTTCTTTTCTTTTATTAATTGAATATAAAAACTAAAAAATTAAACAGTGCATAAAGTTATGAAGAAAAGCAATAAAAGCAAATTAAAATAAAAAAACATTCAAGGCATAAGCATTTCAAGTAGTGATAGCCATAGTAAAGTAAAAGTTTCCCCTTCCAGTCGTGTAGGGGGCGATGCTCATCTCCGTTTCCTAGCCCAAGAGTCAGCATTGTACTTCTGTGGTCAGGTGGCCAGCATGACTATATGCCGAGGTGCATGGATGATGTTACCTTCCCACCAAAGGTAGTACCTATTTATCTACTTGCATTTTGCATGCTTTCGAACTGCTAGGTGGGCAGGAGCTGGGGCAGACAATGGGAGCTCTTGAGTCTTGAACTTGAGTCACCAACCTTCCTGCCAACGAGCCCAGCATCTTAACCACTTGCGCCCTTGCGTGCCCTTATATGATAGCCATTTTTCACTATAATTGTCCATAGCTGATCTGTGCTGATAAGTGATTCATTCATCCGTTGCTAATAATGTTTATTCTCCAGAATACAGTATTAAATAGTTGTACATATACATATTTATCTTTCCAATGTTGAATAATTAGTCTTTTAGTTATAAATAAGGTACTGAGAATCTGCTGTCTTTATCCAGATGTCAATTTCCAAATCACTGGACTATAATTCAAAGGAATATGAATTACTGAGAACATGAAATCTTGTCTCAAATTGAGTTAATGCATGTTAAGGAGACATAGCCTCCTTAAGAAGTTGCCAACGGGTGTGATATGTCCATTCTGAATCAGGCCTCCAAAAGAGATTAGCTGCCCTTGATCTACACTCCCTTCTCTTTCTCTTTATGTGTTTATAGTGGAAGGAGGTGCTGACCTGCTGGGCTTTGATGTCACCGCTGATAGTGGCCAGAAGACGGATTTTATGAGAGTCTGGAATGTACTCAGGGTTAGGTGCACCACGCATAATTCTGAAAAGTTTGTCCAAACTTTTGCTTCTTTTTCTGTCCAGACTCTCTGGGGTACCCAACCTAAGCAGTATACCTGATGACCCTTGAGGATGACATCTGTGATGACCATGTAAGGGTGCATCTCACTTTATTCATCAAGCACAGGCCTTTGTTGAAGGACAGTGAAGCTCCTTTGTTCATTCCTAACTGGTTTGTTGTTCTCAATATATTTTGTTTTTATTGGTTATTGCTGTATTATATTTCTCTTGTTTTAGTTGTTGTGGGCCACTCAAATGTAGGAGTCAGACAGCATATCAATTTGATAAATAAAATCAATAAATCTGAAACCCTTGGGTTCTGAAAAGGTAGAAGCATGCGCTGGAGTGGGTTTGGGTGGTATTTTGTGTGGGCAGGAATTATCTGGCCCTGGAGACTGGCAAAATTCATGAGAAGCAGACAGTTGATCCAAGAACTGGTCTAATTACTTTCTGGGTGGTCTCCTTTCTTTCCATTGGCATCCAGTTTCTACATGCTGTATGCTGAAGTTTTTTTTAACTTGAACAGGAAACATAGAATCTCTAGGATGGGTCCTCTGATCTGGTTGTCTTTCTTTTCCTCCTTTTAACCAGATAAAATCTTATTCATTCAACAGAAGCCAACAATAAGTAAATAGCAGAACCTTCAACTTGTAGCAGGTGCCATGGTATTCAAACCTCAGGACGTCCTCTGTGCTGTGTGGATTGCTTTATGAAAACAGGCACATGTTTGCACATTCTGTGCTGCCAGGATGGGTTGTTTTTTTCTGGATATTCACTGTGATGAAACACCTGAACTTGAGAAGTATGATGTAGGGTTCACCTATTTCAGAACGAGGATGGCACATTAATTTATGTTGCTCTTGGAACTATAAAGACCAGATGTATATGTGCGAGACTTTTTCATATAATGGGATTTGTTCAGTCATAGGTACACTCAGAGGTGATTTATGGGCTTAAGGATCAGTGTTCAGCTGATCTGCATTACTTGGAAGATGAACTGATCAGGGAGGAATTTGCTAAAGTCTATAGAGTAGTCCTGAGAGATGGTCTTTAGAATACATGCCTCTATTGTTACATGGGTTGATAGATGGGAGAATTAGATTTATGCTCATAGCAATGGATCTCCAGAACTTGTGGGAATTATGCAACTCTTGATGTTGATGGAGCATTTCTGGGAAAAAATGAGGTAGAAGGGGGAAAGGGGCACACTAAAACACTTTTATTTGGACCAAGTTTCATGGATGCTAAGTTGCTATCTGTTAGCTTACAGCTCCACTAGTAGACCACACCATGAAATCAACTGTAGATTGACTAACTAACATTGTATATATTATCATACCGTTGTTTATTGAAGTTGCAAGTATACTTTGAGCTGCTGTACCAGAGTCAAACTGCTTGTATGTCAAACCATGCTTGGCCAATCAAAGTATCTGAGTCTGAGGAAGGTTTAAAATACTTTTTCAGGTAATCCTCAACTTACAACCGTAAATGAGCCTAGGTTTATAGTCATAAGCCATCGTGGTTGTAGGTTGAGGCATCATGTGACTGGATCTGATTTTTTTGACATTGTTGTGGCGATTGTTAAGCAAACGCCACAGTCATTAAACAAGCACCATGGCTGTTAAACAGTCATCACGAGAATTAATTTTCCCCAATGGGCATTTTTTGCTAGAAACCAGAAGTAAATGCTGGAAACTGGCAAAAAACATTGCAAACTGTAGACATGTGACCATGGGATGCTGCAAATGATCATAAAGGTGAACTAGTTGCCAACGGCCCAAAATGCAGTCATGTGACCATGGGGACATGCAGCTGTTCTAATTCTGAAAACAGATTGTAAGTCGCTTTGAGGGCCATATAACTTCAAATGGTCATTAAGCAACTGGTTGTAAGTCGAGGACTACCTGCACTGAGATTGTCTATAATTAATAGAATCCTTTAAGTCTGATTGTACTTCCTTCTTTCTCCTGCTTATAAATCATTGAATTAGGGAGGTATCTTTTGAGCTGCTTCTAAAAATTATCTTGTTTTTCCAGGACTTAAAAATGTTTCAGCCCCTTTAGTCTAAGCAATATTCTTGAATATTTCAGTCAAGCTCATCTTCTTTATTCTCTATATTGTAGTTCTAGTCCTAATATTTAAGGAAAATAATATGAATAAATGCAAGAAGATAAAAAAAAGATGACAAGGAAGACAGAGAACAGAAAAATACAGTTAGACTGAAGGAATCCTTGGTGGAGTTAACATTAGCGTGTGGTCTCTGAAGCAATGCAAGGCTGGGACCAGGAAAAGAGTTATGCATCCTAGCAGAAGTGTTGTCTGAACTTTCTAACTTTCCCTCCAGGCCAAGTAAAGAGAGATACCCTGGTTCATATTCTAAAATTGGGATTTTATTTTGCCATCAATAGTTTATTAAATATACTGATAAGCTTCAAAGTTTTCTAATGTAGTTTGGGTTTTGCTTAGCAGGTAGTTAGCCATCTGCGGGTTTTATCTGTGATAAAAACCCAGCCAAAAATCCCTATTAAGGAAACAATGACTTAGTGCAATGGTTAAACTCACTCATTAAAAACCAAAATTTCTCACAAAGGTATTTAGAATTGCATTTCAAATATATCTGAATAATCAGCTCAGCTGAATCTTCTACCAACCTGCTGTTCAATAGAAGAGAACTGCAATGCATTGCTGATTAGTAAGAACAAAAGCAAAATCAAACACAAAAGTTTGACACGGAGTGGATGCCAAAGCTTTTTTTTTTTTGGCTTGCAAAAATTGCAGTGTCTATCAAAAATCAGAATAAAGGACTATTATGATAACAAATGAAATAGCTCAATTTTAGCTTTGGCTCTAGAGACGAGCAAAGAAGCATTCCCCGGAGGTGGCTCAGATAGCACTTCCTTGTTAACATTATGACTGAGGAGTGTGTCTTTCCTTTGCAAAGCAGCAACCATGTTATTGGGAGAGAAAATTCAGATCAGCTAATTTAGATTAACTATTTAATCACATGTGCAGTACTTTTGAAGCTATGGGCCTCAGGTAAAGATAAGGTTCTTTCTTTTTCTCTTTGTTGGTTTGCGAAATAAGGCCTCTCAATAATAATAATAATAATACTGTAGAATCACAGTGTCTTTACAGAAGAAAGCATCTTTAGGAGCATCTAATTCATCCATTTAAAAAAGAAAAGAAAAACAAAGCTGATTTTTCCAGCTCTTCTAACAAGAGAACTGTGAGTTCTAGTCCTGCTTAGGCACAAAGCCAGCTGGATGTCCTTGGGCCAGTCACTTTCTCTCAGCTCTAGGAAGGAAGCAATGGCAAATCATTTCTGAAAAATCTTGCCAAGAAAACTGCAGGGACTCATCCAGCCAGTCTCTGAGAATTGGACACAGCTGAACAGAAGCAAAAAAAAAAAAACTGCCAAAAAGATAACTGAGATTGAACATCAACAGCTGATAGATGACCACCCATTAAGAGTATAAGGCTTCCCAAGAAAAATCTTAGCAGAAATTCTCAGATCCTCAACTTAGCAAACCTCAGCTTAGTTTGCTTGGGAGCTAGAATCATTCATTTCATGGCTAGCTAAGAATCTTTATTGAGTATTAGAATTAATACTTATATTAATTGTACAAGCCACAACAACATCATGTGCATCAATGATGCCATTGCACAAATGATGTAAATTACAGTACTTAATTTACTATGCAAATTTCATAATTTTCTTCATTTGCGGGCTGATGATGTTACCACTCCCAGGTATTCCCAAGAGGTAATGTTTTCATCAGAATGATGGAAGCACCATCATAGTATAAGCTCCATGAAATTTGCACAAGGATGTGATGTCATCAATGCATATCCAGAAGGAGTTGTACATGTTACATCATAGCACAACACCAGCCAGCTTTTGTTATTTGCTCTCTTTAGTTCCTTCTGAGGAGGTAGGAGCCAGTCAGTTCTTTCTTTTAGCCATCAATAGGAGTATACAAAGAACAGCCTTCAGTGAACATCTTGCCTTATTATCCATTATTTTAATTCAGTGTTTTCCAACTTGCTAGCTGGGGAATTCTGTGTGTTGAAATCTATACATCTTAAAATTGCCAAGTTTGAAAAATGTTGAGTTAATTTATCTTGTCCTTTTTGTGGACTTCAGCTCAGCATTTAACACAATCATCTCAAATATTCTTTACTACAAACTGACCCAGCTCACTGTACCTCACCATATCTATAAGTGGATAACCAACTTTCTGCCAAACAGGAGGCAACAGGTGAGGCTAGAGAAAATTACATTCGGTACTTGGACATTCAGCATTGGTGCTCTTCAAGGATATGTGCTCTTTTCACAACTTTTCTCTCTCTGTCCCAATGACTACTGAATCTCTAATGACCCCTCTGTCAAAATTCTGAAGTCTGCAGATGAAACACAAAAGTCATTGAACTCATTAGAGAAGGTGATGAATCTGCATACAGAGAGGAAATGGAACAGCCGGCCCTATGGTGCAGTCGAAACAACTTAGAGCTGAATAGACTCAAAACTGTAGAAATGACAATGGATTTTAGAAAGAGTCCTACTACTTTATATTCCCTTACCATACTCAGGAACACAGAATCAGCAGTACAGTCCTTTAAGTTTCTAGGCTCCATAATCTCCCAAGACTTGAAATGGGTGACTAATATTAGCACCATAATTAAGAAGGCACATCAGAGGATGTATTTCCCATATCAGCTCAAGAAGTTCAACCTGCCTCAAGAGCTGCTGATACACTTAGTCTGTCCTTTGTGCATCTGTAACTGTCTGGTTTGATGCAGCAACCATGCAGGACAGGTACAGACTCCAACATATAGTCAAGATTGCAGAAAGAATAATTACAGCTAACCTGCCCTCCATAAAGGACCTGTACACTGAGACAGTAAAGAAAAGGGCGGAGAAGATATGTGCAGACCCCTCTCACCCTGGATACAACTTATTTGAACCTCTTTCCCTCTGGTAGGTGCTACAGAGTACTGCATACCAAAACTACCAGACATAAGAACAGTTTTTCCCCATACTATCATTCAAATGAATACTTGACTCATATTATATGATGATGCTACTTGATAGAACATAAGGGTAGAGAATTCTAAATTAACCAGAAATTCTGTCTAATATGAAATTCTGTCTACCATTAATTCTACAATTTTAAATACTTCACACTAACTGAATAACTAACATTGTTATGTATTATTTTGTTGTCTTGCAAGTACTGAGAGCTGCTGTACCAGAGTCACATTCCTTAAGTGTCTAACCTATAGAAGTATCTGGGTATCTGAGTATCTTGTGTGCAGTGCCTAGTGCTTTAAAAAAAAGGAGCAAATGCATTTGCAATTTTGTTTTCAGTATTTATAAGCCTATCCCAGGATGAAAGGACTCTGGATTTATGTATTTATTTTGTTTAAAACATTTATATGGCCACTCATCTTTCAGAAAACTCTGGGCACTCCCAGTAATGGATGGTTTACAATATCAAACAAACAGAAAACAGATTCTGTATTCAAGAATTTTCAAACTTCCTTTCTGCAAGGTAAGGAGATACAAAGGCACCCGTAGCAGTTTCTCCCTGCATTGAAAACAATCTTTAAACAATGCCATGATGGTCAAATCTTGGGAAGAGAGGCTGGTTTGGAGGTTAGAGAGTTGGTCTGTGCCAAATTCCCTTTGGTGGGAAAACAACCTCCTCACCAGCTCTGCAGAGCTTTGGAAATCCCACCTTTTATAAGGTGCCAGATGAACCACATCAGAGCCAAAGATAAATCAATTCAGAAGTTGAAAAAACACAGATTAGAGTATAAGACCATAGAGGTTCAGACCTAATTTTGGAATGGAACAAAGGTCTCAAATGGAGATGGCCCCAGTTCTTTCTACTAGGAGAACCTACCCAGATATTTGACAGTGGATCAGAAACCTAAATACTTCAAGCATATGTCCATCTACGTACATTCTTAGAGAAAGACCCCACCAAGTATCTCCTTCGGGCTGCAGGGGAGCACAACTAATAGGCATAGATCTTGCTCGATGCATTATTCTACACTTTCTACAAACATACACACACATTTGCAGACAAGGAATGAAGCTATCATTGGGATGAATTTTAAATCCATGTGCGCGCGCGCACACACACACACAAATCTGTTCAGAAAGGTTAGGGGAACTACAGGACAGATCTGAGTGGAAGATCTGTTGTTCACATGGAAGTGTCTTTCAAATGTTGAATGGAGTCCAAGTGTATAACTAAGAAACAGATGCTTGAAAAGAGAAACTGCACATTTGTTAGAGAGCAGAGACTGGTTACAACTCAGGGCTGAGTGGAGATTGCTCATTCCTGGCCAGTGTTTTATCGGAAGGTGCTCTTGCTCCCCTCTCTAGTTTTATTCTCACAGCAACCCTGTAAGGTAGATTAGAATGAGAGAATATACTCGGCTCAAAGTCACCCCAGGGCTGATGGGGGATATAACGCTGGAATTCCCTCATTTTAATTCAACCTTTTAACCAAGGCACCGTTTGTCTTTGAGGCAAACGTGGCTCGCCACGGTCTGTTGTGAGAACGTCCCCGCATATTAAAAGGCTTAAAGAACGAAGGGAAAGAAAGGCAATACAATGTGCTTTTTGTACGCCGAAGGGCTAAGGAAACGACAGTGCTAACGCTGCGATAAAAGTTAAGCAACAAGCACGATCTTTCAACAAGCGTTACTCAATCTCATAATGAGATGAAATCCTTATACTGTATCTGGCACGTTACAAGGAAGCCGCGATCGGCGACCTTGAAAACCGAAGGCTCATCTCCCCTGCGTGACACACGCCGCGTTCGTTCCCCAAGTTAACGCCCTCCAGATACCTTGGACTACCCTCCCCCCCATCATCCTCCGCTGCCACACCTTAGCCTGAGAAGGACGAGAACCGCGAGGCAGCTGTCCGGCGGGCCGCCAGCCTCGGGGCCAGGCAAAGCAAAGATCCCCCGAAGCGTCCCGCCTATTCTGCCTGCGTCGGAGCTGCCGTGGGAAACGAGGGCTCTGCTTGCCCAGGGGGTCGGCGCTGAGCGCCGTTTCTCGCGGCCAGCCGAAGGGCAGCATCGCCGTGCGCGGGGGGGGAAAGAGCGGCGCCCTCGAAGAGAAGCTAAACTTTGGGGGCGCGTCCGCGCGCGCGCTCTCGCGTCCAGGGCTTTGGGAAGTGCCGCGAGCCGCCCCGTTGGGCTCGGGCTGCGCTCCGCCGTCCCCCGCTTTGCCGTGCGCGCTGGCGGCCGGCAGGCGACGCCGCAGAGCCTCCTTTTTAAAACGCCGGGTGCGCGCTGCGACCGCCGCGTTGTCGGCAAGGTCAGACGCGGCGAACTCGCTTGCAGCCCTTCTCGCCGAGCCTCCTTCCCTCGACCTCCCTAACCCGCCCCCCGCCCCGCGTCCTCCGCGGTAGTTCTCTGAAGGGCGCTGCAGGGGCGGACGCGCGGACGGACGGACGGACGGCGCGGTCTCTCGACGGCTCCCCCGCGCCGCGCCTGCCTCGTCCTGGACCCGGGGAAGGGGCGAGAAGGCGCTCCCGGGGAGACGTCTGGCGGGGCGAGGAAGAGAGCCAAGCGGAGCTCCGGCGGCGGGGGGATTTCCGAGCGCGCTTCCCGTCGCGGGGATCCGCGGGGCGCTGGAAAAGCGCAACCGCGAGCTTGCGGATCGCCGGAGAGAGGTGAGCAGCTCCATCGGCCGGGCAGAGGATCGCTTTCCCGGGGACCATCCTTTCGCTGGCTGGAGTGGGGGAAGGGGAGGAATTAATGACTAACGCGCCTCTTTTTTCGTTATGCGGGCGCTGCTCTGCGAGAAAACGATACGAAGAACCTCCTCCCGGTGCCTTCTCACTGTCCCTGCTTGATTCAGATCCCAGTCACTTCTGCGGGGCTGACTCCCAAGGAAGGGAGCATAAGAGGGGAGAAGGGGCGTTCCAACAGGTTCAAGAGGAAGCCGCTTTCAGTCGAGGCAGGTGTTGCATTCGCATGTGAATAACCAGTTATTGCTGAGCAGAATGTGCAGACTCAGCCCTTGTACCCCATTAACCTGTCCAGGTTAAAAAATAACCTGGCTGTCTCAAGACACCTGAGAACTAAGGGGTGCAGAATCCTTTAAGGACTAGTAACCTGGGCTGGGGCAAAATCTTTGCAAAAGCAGAAAGTAAACCAGGATTCTCCAAGTTTATATATGTCTGTTTTAAAAAGGGTGGAGACTTGGACACTTGCAATAGGCCACGCCGGAGGCCTCTGAGAGGATGCTGAAAAAAACTGAACAGGTATTGCAAAGAGGTTTACCAGGTTGTTGATTTTGGAACTAGTCTTCAAAGTAAATATTTCAGAAATCCTAGCTTTGGGGTTGTAATTTTTCCTTTAACCTCTTTTTGCAATCCTTGAGGAATTATACGATTAGAAAGTTGTTTGGGTTGATACTTTCACTAGTTGCATTAAAAAACACCTTCGATGAATTGGTGACATCTCTTTTGGTTAATGTAATCCAGTGTTTCTCAGCCGTGGAATTTAAGGTATTGTGACATCAACTCCCATGCTGCCTGGGGAATTCTGGGAGCTGAAGTCCTTACATCTTAAAGATTGTTAAGACTGAAAGACACCAATATAATTCAATAGAATGCAAGTATTCTGTATATGTTATAATGTACTCTATTTTTAAAAAAATATTCTGAAATTTTATCAGTAAAAGTTGCTACTATCCCACATCCTATTCTTGAAAATCTTCATTACTATTAAATACTCACTCTTAGGAAAACTTTTGTGAGTGTTCAGTCTGCACATACATAAGGGATTGTAATTTCTTACCTCTCCTCTGCCTGGTCCCTAAACAGTTTTAGAATAACGAGAACAAATTATTTTTGGCAACATTCTAAATTCCACTCCACATTTTTCTGTTTCAGATTGGCAGCTGGGATAGCAAATTTACCTGCTAGTTGCTGACCTCTGCTTTTCTATATACAGTAGGATGGGATGCAGAGGTACATATAGGTGCACTTCTTTGTGTGCTAAGGGAACAAATACAGGTAGTCTTCAACTTACAACCATTTGTTTAGTGAACATTCAAAGTTACAACAGCCCTGAAAAAAAGTGACTTTCATCCAGTCCTCTCACTTATGACCATTGCAGCATCCCCACAGTCACATGATCAAAATTCAGTTATTTAGCAACTGCCATGTATTTGCAACAATTGCAGTGTTCCAAGATCATGGGATTGCCATTTGTGACCTTTCTGTCAGCTTCCAACAAGCAAAGTCAAGGGGGGAAGCCGGATTTGATTAATGACCCCATAATTCATTTAACTACAGTAATTTGCTTAACAACCATGGCAAAAACGGTTATAAAATTGGGTGCAACTTAACAACCACCTTGCTTAGTAATGGAAATTCTGGCCTCCAACTGTGGTTGTAAGTCGAGGACTACTTGTAGAGAAAAGTATTAGAAAAGGAAATTGAAGTGTTAATCTATGTTTTGTTTTAAAGGCAGCTTTGTAAGGGAAGGTTACAAAGCATTTGGCACAACACACATCCAATAACCTAGAATAAATTATATTTTCAAATATAAATGTTTACATGCAAAACAGGCCCCAGGTCATGGGCGAGGTGCCAGATTTTGACTCTGATAGGAACTCTTCATCATGCTAGTTTTGTGAAAGGATTTACATATTATTGCTTATAGTGGTGTTTTTCAGCCTGTTGGCTGGGTAATTCTTGGAGCTGAAGTCCACACAGCTGAAAGTTGCTGAGGCTTATAGGAGCATGACAGCATCCGATCTTTGGCTCTTTCATGTTGGCCCTTTGCAGATGTAGACCATTGTGTAGGTGTTGGTGGTTCTTGGCTTTTAAAATCCTCCAAGGAAAAATCTTCTAAGCAATTCTAGAAAGTGTCCTGAACTTTTTATCTGCAACATTATCTATATTTGTCAGAGCCAAATAAAAGTATTGATTTACTATAGATTTTGGCATTTTTTTCTTTACCTCTAATTCTGGACATTTGAAATCCTCTAAAATTGAAGCTTTGACAATTTGTGGGGGTGTTCAAAATGTATAATCT